>JBCAUG010515305.1:0-15054 GCA_038406175.1 Haplosyllis leylae | reverse complement strand
ACCCCCCCCCTGTGAACTGACAAACACGACTGAAACTATTACCTTCCCCATTCCTCCGGAATGCGGGCGGTAAATATCTTTTGAGAGGGACAGGACACAAAATAAACTTTGAAACCACCCAATACACTTTTCATTCTGATATTAAGCTTAATTTAAGCAAATTCTCAGAAAGTCAATGAGAACAGGGTTTCCACTCTTTTACCTCCCATGACATTCTCTCACTTTTCCAGTACGTCTGTCATTTTCCCCTGATTTTTTCTCCCCCGAGCTTCAAAAACATAAGTTATGTCTATTTATTGTTTTAAATGAGGTTATGATATCAAGCACACACTGAATGGAGATAATTGAAATGTATTAGAATTTTATGTTTTTCTCAATATTCAATGATGAAAAACATGGCTTGAAGTAATAACAAAACTATATCTAGAAACAACTGTTTTTAGACTTGCCACATAAGATAATTTTATTGTTTTCATATCTAATTTTCCCTGACTTTTTCCTGACTGACCAAAAATTCTCCGTCTTTCTGATAACATTTTAAAATTGCTTGACTTTTCTCTGGCAGAAAAAAGTTCTTTCATCTTTTCAGGCTTTCCAGTGTCAGTGGCAACCCTACGACAAGCTTAGGAATCTCTGAAATTTTATTCATTTTTTGTTTCCACGGTGTGCAGTGATGTTGTGAAAGCTTCCAACATCTTAGGATAAAAGGTTACATTAAGTAGAAACTCAATTTGCTCTTGCATTTGCCAAAGGCTTTGGCAAATATGATTTATTTACGAAGAAATATAAATACTCCGAGTAGTACTTTACGTAGTTCTGCCAAGCAAATGCGTTTTAAGAGTACAATACTCCCTAAAGCTCTGGCACCATAAAAATCACGTTGTGAGTCGCCTTAAGTTGTAAAGTCAGCTTATTTAAAGTCGACTTAGCTTTCAACTAGATCTATGCGCAGTGACAATTAAATCTTCTGAATCTGAAATGTTCTAAAAGAGAACACATCGTGAGTGTGCGGTACCTACTTTTTGCAAAACGTACAAATGATGGACAAAGGAAACGTGTTCAGCAAAATGTTCCATCATTTTTACCGACCATGTAAGTAGTGCAAGGGAAGGTAATGTTTTCACCGGTGTATTTGAATCTGTACAGGGAGGAGGTACGGTCTTGGATGGGTTATGTCCTGTCTATGTCCAGTTCAGGGTCTGTCTTGGTCAGGTCTTGTCTGGAGAAGGGAGGGAGGCACTAATTTTTAAGCACCAAATAATTCACCTGTGTCAGACAAAAATGTGTAAACACTTTTCAAAAAGAAATTAACTGGAACTGTATAGGCACCAGATACAGGGAACAAAAAACCTCTGAACAGAATTGGAAACAATTTTGTTGTTTCACAAACTAAAGTGTCATTAACCTTCGGAAAGTCAAATTCCGAATGAAATAAGACTGATGTGGATGTAAATGTAAACTCCAAATACCAAACTTCGTAAAAGTGGCTACACAGAACAGGAATCATCAACCAGTTTTGGTTGGAATTACATTTATTGCTGGACGGCCGTACCAAATACGGTTTCTCGTACAATATCATACTCGTGGTGAAGTTATCATTTGTACAGGATTGTTGAACTTCGAAAGCAATTATCTCAACAATGCAATGCGTTTTCTATGGTTATGCATGCTAAATACGTCGAGTCTCCGTAACAACAAAAGAATGACCAAGTACTCTAATTGAGATATTCCTCTGTGCGGTTATCATCCCTACTATTAACTCCTCGTGATCCTGAAGGTACATGCGGTGTGAATACTAATCCCAAACCAGATTGTATTTCTGACCAAAGCAATTACAGTGAATTGTAGAGCAAATGCAGTGGAAGTAATAATTTGATTCCCTGTGGGTTATCTCTTTTCGTAACATAAATGGGCTGCAAGATAGGGAAATAAAGTTTGATTACTCTGTACAGAAACTGGCACAGTCTTAATTGCATACATGGAACGGAACACTGTGTCAAAACTGAATGATTCTTCGCACAATAAAAGTAACTATTCCACTTTTTGTCTCATATCTTACACAAAAGATGTGAAGAGTGTGAATATTTAATAAAATTCGATTCAATACATTAAAATAACCTTTGATCTGGGTCAAAATTCTCAATATATAATTGGCACAACACTTTTCTCAACATACAACCAAATAGCTCAGTTAAAATTTTTTGAACCTTTCTATTTCCCTTTGCTTTATGTGAAAACATTTTGCTTTCCAATGTAGTTATTTTATGACCGCTCCTGACAAGTAAACACCTGTTTTAACTTTTAATCATCTGCAAACAAGCTGCATTGTTGATAAATAATACTCTGGGTGAGATAATATAAAGGAATATTGGAAACATCTTGGCTCAGAATATGGTAATCCAAGTTTTAAAGAAGATTCATCCTTGTTCCTGTGAGGCTTACAAGTGACTGAGCAGAATATGGGTTCTGTTGGTGCAACATGACAAAATTTGTGAAGCATTTCTTGTGATAAGTAGGACGGGGAGAAAGTTTCTGGAGCGGCAGTAAAAACGCCTGGGTTATTTCAGATGAAGGAAGGGTTGACGATCTTTTAGGCCAAAGAATACTTTCCTTATTTCATCCTTTCGTACCTCGGCTTTTTCACAAGACCTATAAGAACTGCTGAGAATCTATGTCACAATTTTAACGTAAATCATTTGCAATCATTTTATCTGGATTCAATAAAATGATTAATTTTGCTCCTTGTATTTGATGGTACGAAAAAAGGAATTGTGGCAGATATTGCATTCTTGTCCACTTCAGAAAGCTTCCACAAGAATCTGAACATCTTGCTAGCCATATAAATTTCGGATTTTGGTTTCTAGAAATGTTGTCAAGCTTTCGCTGTGAATTATATTTAGATCAAATATCAATGTATTTTCCTAGTAAAGGTATTTATTTTTCCAGATCTACGTTTACGCTATCTATAAATTGCATATTCAACTGCAGTACTAACTAATAAGTATGACAAGGTAACCATGTATAATTTAAGCAGTTCTTGAAATTACCAACCATTTCACAAAACTAAACTGAAAAATGTTTTCCCTTAATCGCAGACAACCAAGCCGGTAAATTGATAGTGTAGTATTTCTACTCTTTCTAAATTTCATGATCCCGTTCCAGATGTAAAGTATTACAATTCATAACTCTTTCAAAAATTACGCTAATTTAGTCAGATGCTTGATTGAACATGTACTGCCTGCCCATGGCTTGAAAGGAAACACCCTTTTGACAAACCAAGCATCGCATAATGTCTAATCGTAGTGAGATGGAATCAAAATAGGTAATCCCAGCCTACAGCTTAAAATCCTACTTTCAATGCAGAATTTGTACTCAGGAATGCTCATGCTGAGTTTATTGAACGGTGACATAACTGAAATCTAAACTCTTTTAAAAACATTTTGTAGACACAAATATGAATGTTTATTTGTATTGTTTCTTTTCACTTGAGATACAAATTATTTTTACCCCTGTCCCATAAGAGTTTTTACCCTTCTGCTTCCGTTCATGGCATTTTCATTGGATTTTAATACAAACACCGCGACCTGTATTCATTTTAATATCGCCAGTAAACAAAAATGGATTTATCAAAGTTAGATCAAACCGCAACAGGTGATTCCAAGAGCACATGAGCACAAATATATCTGATATAAGATTTGTAAACTCCAACCTTATGTTCAAAGATATGCTTGTCAAATCACAGAAATGTGGTAGATCTAAAGCAGTACAAGAAAGTCAACATCATCCATCACTGGCACTGATTTGCAATCGATTGGAGTATATTTTGACATGGACCATCTAACCACACCCACCCCAAGAGTACTGAAATGTACCATAATGTTCTACATCATTTAATATCTGTATTATCGTGGCCAAGAACATTTAGAAGAAATGACCAAAGATTACTTCAAATAGTGTGAGAGCCATAAAATTGGTCACAACAGCATTGAGTGCCTTATGAGAAATCCACCAGAAGAGACCAACCTTGAATGCAGCAGGAATTACATTAATTACTCCAAAAGAAGTAACTGCATAAGTAACGTGGATAAATATGAATTCAAGAGAAGACTCATCACCTCACTCAGTGGAGATAAATCAAAACCAATATCATAAGAATACTAAGTGAAATGTCTGGAAAGCAAGAGAAGTTGCTCAGATAGATAGATAAAGTGAGATATATAGTGCAAGTTGCTTTGAATCTGCTGGATCACATTTTGGTTTAAATATTGCAAAAATTGGATGAATTTTGAAATTAGAATTTTTTTGATAAAAAGTCAGTTCTCAAAATCTCTTAAAATACATTTGCTTCAAATATTTTTAATTTCTGAAGACATTTTTGTAAAAAAAGTATTTGTAATGGCAATCACCACTGGGGTTGTGCCAGGTCTTAAGTCTTTAATAGAATCTGTTGATTAGCCACCATGTGTCATTTTGAGGCAAAATCAAGAAGAGAATGGCAAGGGGTGGACCAGCTCCAGTCAATGTGGCCACAGAGCATTAGATTTACATTGCTATCTGTATGGAAAATGTCCCATTCTGCTGCTCACTCAGTTGGATCCACAGTTTTCTCTGCCTAGCTCTCCCCCAAGCTGACTTGTAAGGCCAATCTGTGGTTTAGCAACAAATTCTAGGCTCTCTAAGTGACCTGGTCACCCCCACAGATTTTTAGTCTTTTTGAATGGTATCTTCCACTTGTCAGTTAAGGCTCAGTTTGAAATAGTCAGCAGTCAACATGCATACAAGCTATACTCCAATAATTTCAGGGGTAAAATCAACTAAAAGCATGTATTTTGGCTTAAATCCATTCTTTTTGTATCTAATATTTGTTGTTCTGCAAATGTTCAGGCCATTTTGTGTACAAAATTCCAGTTTTGATGTTGTGTGTGATGCATGTATTTTGGTCTTTAAGCATGTTAACCCAAAATATGTTTGAATCAAGGTTGTTTGTGTACATTCAAATAATTTTGGTCTTTTAAATCCTTATTTTAGTCACACCGAGGGGTCTCCTTCTGTGGTGTACTCTGAAGACTCTACACCAATGACCTTGGCTGATAGGGGGAACCTGGTCTCTGGGGAGGTGAGGATTTAAAACTGTCTCTAATTTAACATTCTGCATATTATTTGTACAGATTTATATGTCAATCCCTGTCTTTTAGCCAATTTTAGTAATTAGAGACAGGAATCTTGTAAAAATGACATTTTGTGCATGTATGCAAGATGTATGAATGGTATTGGATAGTCTTTAAACATTCTCAGTCTTTAATCTAGTATTTTGTATCATTTCAGTTATTTTAGGTGACCTCCAGTAGGAAGGGCAAGATTGGTTAACTTGGGCATATTCCAAATTTCCAGTTTGTATCATATTGTTTTGGCTTCTAATCAATGAATAGTTAAATTGAGTTATCATGTTTTGTTATCATGTTATTGGTACTAGTGACAATCCAGCTGAACTCTGCCACCTGTATTTGGTTTCTTTGCAGTCAATTTGTTTCGATACATACAGGCAGTACTTCTAAGCGTTTACATATTGGTCCAAATTTGTATCAAGCCAAATCAGGTGTTATTCTATTTGAGGAAGGCGTGGTGTGCCAAAATTGATGTTACTCAGAATGGCCTGAAACATATTTTGGTTTTGGAATTTTTGAAATCCAGTGAAATTTTATAAGTGGTCACAAGCAAACAAACAATCATACACAGGTATGTAACACACAGATCTGCCATAGTGAAGTGATGCGACTAAATAAATTAATTGTTATGACCTTTAGTCCTATTTTTTCAATTGGTCACGATTTTTTTTCATTAAGAAAAGTCTTACAGAATAAACCAAATACAGTGAGGTTCGATGGGGCACAAATGATTTTTACCCTTCAAGGTCAAAAGGTGCTGAGACGAATAAACTTACAAACAAAATTCATATGTGCCTCACCCAACTTCGGAATATTTTATTTTTTCTCTTTGTCAATCAGTTCCTGTTTTTGTTTATTCCCGCATAATGTGTAAGTAATATAAAAGATACAAAACCATCGGTAAAAATAATTGGCATTCATTAAAATATCACCGATTTAATCCAACTGTGAGATTTACAAAAACTTTTACCATCCCAATGTAAATGTCACTGTTCAGCACAAAAGAAATTGTGAAAATCCATTTCTGTTTTCACAAAGAACCTGAGACGATGTCCATTGATTTCTGTGATGCATTTACATTTTTATCTCTCAGCACATGTAGTAATATCCATAAATCTATTCCCAAGAATCACACAGGCAAATAATGCCCTCAAAGGAAATAGATGTTACAGAAAAAAAACCTCACAGCTTCATGGAAAAGCTGCTACTGTCAGACTTTGTCCCAAGGGAGATCTCTACATTGCAGTTGATAAAAAGTTTATAGCCACACACACAGTCCTACTCCAGAAACAATTCGTGTTAGCTGCAGTCCGAATGTATATTTAATTGGCTGAGACACCAGACACAGAAAAAATGACGATGGTAAGTCCAGTGAGCAATAACTTATACTCTTTTCAAGTCAATTATTGTTTCATATCATTGGTTATTCTAGATATTGTGATCGCATTATAACTTCAATCTGTTATGAATACCAAAATATGTGACAGTGATACCTGAAAGCGTTAATGTGTAGTTTTTAAGTAACATTTAGGACTATTTTAAATTTTAATTGTTATTGCTCTTTTCTGTAATGGTCAAGGCGAAGACGCATGCAAAAAATACAAGATACATACATTATTTCTTGAATGCACTACATTTCCATTCAAAAAAATTATGCAACAATAAAGACAACTGCTTATCTCAGGTTTGCATGCCAAAGCAATAGATCTAATAAATCTGTGACAGTGTGGCATGAAGAAACACAAGGTATATTAGACAGAAGTGACAGAATAATGAGAAGAACTAATACAGTGCAAATCCTTTCGAACATGCCTAAACTTTCAAATAGCTCCACAATACCTGGTCATGATGAAAGTTCGTATTCAAGAACTATGCTATTAAAACTACATTGCTTAGTGTCTCCAGTTTTTAGTAAACAATACAAAACATATATTTATATTGAATATAAAAGAATAAACAATTGAATAAAGTGAAATAACCTATGTAAAACAAATAGCCACCTGTCAGACCACACATGTCAATTACCAAGGTACTACGATATCTTTAAGAGAGAAAAGGAAAAAAATCCCATTTCAGATCGCATTTTCATTGGTGTGTTGCATCTGTAGGTACATTTTTCGAAAATATGACATTGGGAATAATTCTCCTCCTTTCTCTATTCTTGGAAACTTGATCTCAACCTCTCACTTTAACTACCGCGGTTCACTGTGAGCTGCATACTTATTGTACCTCACCGCTACGTCTATCATATATTAAAATTGTGGCTATGTTTAAAATACGGTCATCAATTGGAAACCAATCGGCATGACCCACACACACCACGATGAGCTGGACGTAACGTATTCATTGCTGAAATTTTCACCAAGTGGCTCGTGGGGCAAGGGTATACCTTCCCACTTTACTGAACCGTAGAACAATTTATTAAAATTTCATTTACAACAACAAAAAATATTGACTACTATTTATGATCATTTCATTATGAATAACAAGGCTTCCTCTCTGTTAAATAACGATTTTCAGTTACTGCAAACGAGTCACTTAACATGGATTAACTTGTCTCTCAGAACAATGTTCATGTGAAACCTTGATCTAACTTAATGGGAGTTTGTAATTGAACCTGAGAATCTAGCTCAAATGGTTTAGTGACTGGAATTTTGTCGTTAATTTCTGGTAATAAATGGCCCTCATATCCATGGCCATGTGAAACTCTGACCTAAAATTAGAGCCTTTATACTATGTCTTACTGTTTATTTTAAGATTTCTGTTTATAGTCGACACCCACAGTCCTACTCATATTGAAGTGTGACCGAACTTAAACAGAGTTGTAATTTAACCTGAACCTCTGTCTTTTAGTAACTGAGGTGATTTTTATAATTTCTCAATCTGATAATGGTTAATGTACAAATGTGTCAAGAAAAAAATGGCCCACAAAGCAGCTGAACAGATTTCATGTTTCTTGGTACCCATCTACCGAATTCCGAGTTCTGCTATTGAACTGTTCACTCCACTTCGGGTCACGAGCAGGCTCATGTGCAGCTGTAAACACCTTTTGTGGTGCCCTGAATTCTCAAAAATAGAAACAAAACTCATCAGGTAACCAAGGAGATAATCCTTATGATTCACTAATGAAATCCCACAACTGTGGACAATGACGTATATTTGTGCATCCCAAGAAATCTAATGTATTATCGACAATGCTCCTGCAAGAATTCGCACAGAAAACGACACAACGAAAGAATTTAAAAGACTCGTACAAAACAGGCTTATAATTTAATCCATCACAAACAGACACTTCAGTCCCCACAGTAATCCTACAGAAAATACGATGAATAGAAAATCCACATTTCTCTTTGTACTGTGCTGCCGGAAAAAGTAGCAAATGTCACACCATGCAATATGTATTATGGAAATGATTTCCAATCTTGTTATTATTATGCTTATTTGCCGAAGAGTACCGTCAAAGAAATGTGACAAGCAGAGAAAGAAGCAAATCCTGTTCAAGTCTTTTTGTATCACAAATTTACATTCACTCTTCGGCTCTCAAAAAGTTGCTGAAGTTGAAGCAGAGTTATACTCAAAACCAAGCCATTAATGATTATTAGAAAGATTTTGCTTTACGACATCAAACATTTAAAAAGTTTCATTCATTCGTGCAATGAAATTTCTGTAATAAATGTACGTTTTCACGCCTTTTTGATAGCCATGTGTCGAGTAAATTAATATTCTCTCATCATTACTTTGTCAATTTGCTTTTTTGAACGTTAACTAAAATAAGTCATTATGGTAGTGAGCAATGTCCGGTACACTGTTGTGAAAAATAAATCTAATTCTTGTGTAACAGGTTGATATTGACCCAGTGGGCGTCCAGACTTGTTCCCTACAGTTTTCAATAAAAGCAGTTATTGGGTACCTAATATTGAATGATAACGACAAACCAGACTGCCCCTGTGAGTATACTTACTGATCATGTACCAATTGCATTCCCTTGTGCCAGGCTCCCCCAAACTATCCAATCAGTGTTCCCACATCACATGCACAGTCCCACTAACCAATCAGAGCGCAAAGTGATGAGGTAATGTCTGGCTGAGTACTACCAGTATGAGTGGTATTCCTACTTGACTCCCCCTACCTCTTAAATGCAATGCGTGGTCCAAATGAGATGACAGTGTTACCAATCTGAGACAGTCATGTCCAACACTTTGTATAACCATCATATGCATTAAATGGTTAAAGCCCTTGTTAGGGCTCCTCCTGAGAATCTGGGGACTACTTTTCAAAGTGGCCATGATACCTTGGTGGTTAGTAAAGGGTATATAAGCAAGAGTGCTTCCTAGAAAGTGCTTCCAGAGAACCACTAGACTGTCAATGTGCCAAATAGCAAACAGCAGGAACTTTTCAGGTGAATGGTGGGAGTCCTTGACCCCTCCCCCTCCCCCACCTAGGGCAAGCTGAAAGTACTCTAAATTGGATTTTTTGGCCAATCTAAGCATTTTGCCAATACTTTCAGTCCCATGACGGCAGGAGGAGCCTGAGCCTCTACCATATCAAACTGTAACTCATCACATAACAAATAACTGTAAAGGTCTTTTTATGTAATTGCCTGCAATTGTACTTAGAGCCTGATAGTGATTACCTTTCTATTTCAGAGTTTCTTAGCTGTTAATCATCTGTGTGTGTGTGTAAATTGACCTATCAGTATTCATCCAGTATTGTTCCAAGCTGTATTACTGTGTCTCAACTAAGTGTGTATTTCAACTGTATTGTCTACACTGAACTATGGCTTAATCTATCTGTTCGTCTTTCATGTACATTGTGGAGGCCTATTATTTCTTGCATGTGGACTCCCCTCCACTGTAACTCATTTCAACAGTCTTTGGAGTATAAATAAAGGCTGTACAGAAGCTGTGTGTTTGTATTCTCAATGCAAGCAACTCATTGGAGGTGCTGATTATCTGCAGTCCTGACAAGATGCTGGTGTCTAGCAGGGGAAGCCCCTTTCTACAGCATTATAGCCAGCAACTCCTTCCACTCTTTGCACCCAGTGTACAAACTACAGCCCATGAACATCTGCCTTCACCCCCTGTGATAAGAACCTGAATGCTTCTGTGCTGACCAGTGGGAGCCTAAATTTAAAGAGTAATATTGGTGACACTAGTAATACCAGTATTACTTGTTGATGAAAAACAAGTACCAAAAATCCATTATTTACATCTAGTTTTCAATTTATGAATCGTTGTACTAAATCAGCATCCTAGTCTACAAAATCTAGAATCTGGCATTTTTACAACCACATTATTATCACTAAAATAACCCAAAGAAAACAGAGTAATGACAGTGAGCAATTCATTAATGCGTTGACTATTGCTCGCTTTCAGCCAGAGTGAGCGAAAGATAGCTTTTCCAACCACTTGAACGCTTCCATCTGCCCTTTAGTACCCGAGCTACAAACAATTCCTCGTTGAGCTTTAACGTAAAGCTTCAAATGGTAAACAATTTCTGTTGTCTAAATCATCTTCACACGCCTTATAGTGTGCATCACAGATCTCACCTGTCATATGAGCCAACGGCTCAAAATTCTGCAGACAGTTAATACAAATACTGAGAAAAAGCATTCAAGTTGACAGACAGAGAAGCTCAGTTGAGTTTTTCCTAAATGACTTCAGTGAATCAAGACAAAAACCAAACTTAGTATGGTTACCAGAGACACTCCATATCTGGCAACAGATACATTCCTAGATTTAGTGGTAAAAAAGATATTTCAATTACTGTCTCTCAGATGGTATCTATTCACAGTTGTGAATCACAATGGATATCTAACCAGAGCTAGTAATGGAAATGCACCTTATATTACTGTGAATGGTAATATATCTGTTACTGGTTGGGTAATACCTGTGGTAACCATACCATTTTTGGATTTAGTCATGATTCACTGATTCGCTGAATTCAGTGAAATTAATTTAGGAAAAACCCCAGTAAGTTTCACACATCCTGATACGTGCACACTCTCCAGTTCCTACGAAAACTGCAGGCAAACATGTACATAACAATAACTGTGCTCATTTATTTTGTAGCCTTTGTCGGCAGCAAGTGTCACAGGAATCCTGCTCATCTCCGAGAACGAGAAATTTTGGCTCAAATTCAATTTACCTTCCTCCCATCCAAGCCTGAAGCACCGAATTTCCTCACGAAATGAGGAACATATCTGCATTTCTTACATGTATGGCAAAAAAATGTTCATGCAAATACATTATTTAGTAAGCCCTTTACACTTTGGTCAACACAGCCAGTTAGTTTCCCCGCAAATGTGCTTCACATTTCATGCTGGCAACACTTGTAAGAAGCGTGTTTCCAAAGGATTTCCAATGATTTATGAATGACTGAATTAAATTATGAAAATTTGCTAAGAACACGTCAGGCTTGTGATAAAACCAATAAACCTTTATTTATTATTATCTATCCTAACAGTTTAAATATTTCACGGATCTATTTAGATAGGTCTAACAGTTTTGCCAAGGCAATTTATGTTTAGGTATTTGGAAACAAATAAAGTTACTTGATGTTATATACTCAACCCATAATTTACTGGCAGACAAATCCAGAGTACTGTGCATCCACATATTAGGGTGTCTTTGAATGTGGAGGAGAATAAAATTAGACTCTCTTCAAATTGTTGGTTCAACTAAACAAATTTCCAATGTCCTCGCATATAAAGAAAGGGTTTCCAATGCCCTGTTGGGGGGGGGGGGAGTTCACAAATATCATGAAAAGTAAATCACGAATAAGCTATTTGAGTTTCGGGTGTAATCTGGAATAGTACTAGTCAAAGTCAGTAGTTTTACTGTTTAGAAGTCTTATTTGTTCCCTGTTCATGAACAGCTTAATCATAAAAAATATTACGAATAAGAAGCAAACAAGTTGTTTGACCTTTCTGTAAAAAACCTCCCAGGTAAGTGTCTTATTTATGACTTGGACTAGAACAAGAAGTGGACTGATTAGTGACTGCATTTCTTCGGCGTTTTATCAGCCCATTTTGTACAAAGCTGGATCAACTGAAGAATTTTGACCGTCTATACTCAAATGTCATATATTCCAGTTGAATTTACTTATGAAAGACTTCATTCAGTACATTTGGCTAATTTAAGACAATTATTTCTATTTTTGTTGAAAATAAATTTTAAAAAATGTGCATCAGTTGCCAATTGCCTCAGTTGCAGTTATTTCATGATCATGGAAATCAAATTTATAATTAAGGATAAATAAACAATGAAAATCAATTTACCTTTCCATTTGACCATTTGACCTTGTCATCACCAGCAATCTGACTTGTCCAGCCCAGGACTTGAAACCACATAGTCCTCAGTGACCTACTGTCAAGGCAAAACCTCAGTACTGCCAATGGCACATTAGATCTATCTTTTTGATATGGTTTTATGGTGATGCAAGCATCTTGTGATGGCTAGATGTACTGTTGATTCACTAAAATTGTGTTACTTTTTTCCTTGGGAAGTCCATAAAATAATAATTTGGAATGTTTATGAGGACGTCTGGTCAAGTTGTTCACTGTAATACTATTCAAAATAGACCCAAAGGTCCTTAGAACAATGTGACTTAGGCAACTCTGTGGTATTTTTGAGCCTTCATTGAGAACACCAGATGTAAACATTGTATTATCCTCAGCATGACAAATTGTAACAATAACAAATATAAAAATCTCAAAGTAAAACAAAGTGACTCTTAACAACCCGCTGATAGTGGTGCTGATGGTGTGTTTTGAAGCTGTTTTGAAATTTTACACAAGGATGAACACCAATTTGATGTTAAGCAATCTTTGGCTTATAGTGAAGTTGTTTGATATGTTTAATTTCTGGAGTATATTGTTCATCAGAATAATGCATTAAAATTCATAGTTAATGCAAACAAAGTTTCAAAAGCTACATTTAAATCTTGTTTGGAATTTTTTTCATCAAAACATTATCCAAAAATATGTAACATTTTGACTATTTACTAAGATTGTTACTTGAATGGGGTCAACATTAGATATTATATTCAAGGCCAGTTATATGTGGGTCCCTTATACTTCATTAAGGAAACCATGCCAAACATTTTGCATTTTTGTTTATTTATTGTTTATTCATTAAATACATGCACCCAATTTATCAATTTCGGAGGGAAAATTAGCAAAATGTCCAGTAATGAATGGTTTCATGTCCCTGCTACAGAACGCGTTCATGCTTTTGCAAATATTGTATTCAATCTTGCCAAAATTACGATTGAATCAATAATATTGTCAAATCATTTTCGAAGTTTAAAGAAGTTATTTAAGATATTCTATGATGACGTCAACCAAAGTTTCATGTAGTATTGGATATCGACTTGGGAGACATACCACCAGTCTTTGTAATTTAAATACGTATCATGATTCTTCATAACATTTGTAAAACTGTCCTCACCGCCAGGAAATGAGCAAAAGTTTTATTTTATGTATTCTTATCATGTAACCTGCAGACACGACTGGCACGTTACTGAATGATTAATCTGCCTTAATACAATGCAATGTCTAGCACTTGACTGAATTAGACAAGCAACGGAGGTAAAGGGAGTTTCAATTCTTCTACTTTAATTTTTCAAGTGAAATACTTCGAAACACTTTCCATCCTTAGTCTTGCAATTACTTCAACATTTGGACAGAATGTCGCGAAAACTGGCATTTAGGACCACTCAAAAAATTTCCCACTTTACCTGAAGGCTGTCTTGAATGCATTTGTCTGCAAATACCTCGAGTAATGACTGTCCAAACAACATAGACTCTATTACCAACTACTAGATAATCAATTAAATGCCACACTCATTTTCACACTCATTTTCAATCTATAAAAGCCCACTAGATCAGTTATCTAATACACATTATTTGCGGCACATCCAGACACGTTATTTCATGTTCCTGAACTTGGTCCACCATACATGTATCACCAAAAGTTTACTGCTAACATATGAGACCATACAAAGGGAATGTGAAAGGGACTCTGTGGTGCAGCAGCAGATTATCTTTCAGGATGAACAAGTACATAGGCGACAAGCCATATGAGACACAAAATTTAATAGTTTGGGGAATAGCACCCAGATCAGTATATGAATTTTATCTGTAATGCCAATTTGTAAATTCCACGTTTATGCCAGAATTTTGTCTGCTGATTGAGGAATACATGTTAAACCGTACATTTCACCTCCAATTCCCTCTCTACGGATGCACACACCAATGGCAGGGTACCAACCTATTATTTTGTCCAAATTTCTCTGGAAGCCCATGTAGTTAGATAAATTGGGTTGGTGGAGAGCTTTGAAATCTTTCTGTGTGCCTCCACCACTGTATTTTTGAAATACATCTTCCCATTTTCTCTTTTAAACTCGCAGGGAATTTAATGACATGGCGCAAACTTTCCACAAAAAACAGGTCAAGTGTACAATATCTGCAGAGGCCAGTGTATCTACTTTATTTCCTCTTCAAAATATTCTCAGACTTTTGACCTTTCAAGTGTTTCAAATAGAGTCCAAAAACATAATAAGATGCTCATTTATTCCTTCGAATGCACTGGCGGATCCAGGGGGAGGGGCCCCCCGACCCCCAGATTTGGAGGCCCAAGTATACAGTTTAAGAGCTAAACTATGAATTTTAGGGGCCTAAATTTATATTTTTCAAAAAAATTTCCAGCCTCACTTCACTTGGCATGAATATCCCTGTCACACTCTTCTAGACTCACTCAACTCATCATTCCATCTGCCCATGTGCTAACCTCTACATTATATTAACTCAACCATAACTTATCTTATCTGTAAAGATTGAAGTAAAGTATTTTTCATACATTATTACACAAAAATGTCTGAAAATTAA
>JBCAUG010515194.1:0-15056 GCA_038406175.1 Haplosyllis leylae | reverse complement strand
CAACGTCCATACGATAGGCATTCTGGATTAGATCTAGAATGCCTCCAAAGTACCTGTAAGGCCCCCGCCTGTGCAAAGGAGAGCTTGCTCTCCTCAAGGGAAGACCAGTAGTTATTGTAGTACAGGCCAGAGGGGGTGAGTAGGAATACACACTGACATGTCATGCTGTGATTGGTTGTACTCATCACACTATTTACTGATTGGTTACCAGGGACTGTGCATGTGCCGTCTCTGCACTGATTGGGCGTTGTGTGAGGGGGTGAAACAAGGCGCGCGTGATCTTCACGTGATTAGAGCGTGATCCATGCATGATCCTTGCATAGATTTTGGCAGGAAAGTCTGAGGAGATGCTTGAGGTATGAATCGTCGCTCTTTGGCCCAACGGAAGCCAAATACAGTCGCGGTCAATTTTCCTCTCCTCAGAATTCGCAATAGTTTATTCGCAACCTGTTACAGAAGTAACGAAGATGTTTGGAGTTACCTGCTGAAACATGTCCGCAGCATTTAAAGATAGACCAGACCCGAAAGGCAAATAATTTAATTTGTTATATCTGGAGCATTGAGTTTTTTGCGACAAAGATCAGTTGGAACTGGAAGGAACTTACAACTTGAACTTGCAACCTCTTGTGCAGCAGACCAAAGTTTGCTCCCTCCCCATCCCGACCCCGTCAGCTATGGAGGAACCCTCTCCTCCCCAAAACAAACACTGAATAAAAAGTTGTGGAAGGATTTGGGTAATTTAACACATTCCGTTACGAGCTGTAAGATTTCAATGAGGAATGTATCAGTTTGTAAGAGACTCTTCCGCTCGAGGCGATGGACGTAATATCCGTGAACGTTATTACATCTTAACAGGACGAGTGACCATGGTAAGGCATCGTTCACAGTAAGAGATTGCGATTGCGGAAGCGATGTCACCAACTAATAGGTTGTGAGCAAATACACATATTAAGCAGTAATTATTCTAGCTTTTGCAGAGTTAGTATGCAGAGGAAGGATTTAACCGATGAAAAGAGTAATTACTCACACACCTGAAACATTCGTTTTAAAACTTTAAATAGTATTTATCCTCAAAGATACCAGTACACTAGCGGATCCAAGGGAGCGCCAAGGACACGCCTTCCCCCTGGGTCCAAATATTTTTTTTCTATGCAGATTTGGGGTAAAATTGGCCAAAATAACAGCATGGCACCCCCACCTTTAGTGTTGGCGCCCCTGGAAAATACTGGATCAACCACAGAAGTGGGCAGTTGTTGCCTATCAACGTCTTTGTCCTGTACGTTTCTGGATACGTTGTAGCTTTCAGTGTCTGACTGCAAAACGCCGAAGAGAAGTTTCGCATTCGTTTTCACAATCGCTCAGGGTGAAGAAACCATAACTGAGACTATATGTGGTTTTAACAGCGATACTTGAAAACCAATCAGTCCACCAATGCACTCGTTCAAAAACCATTTAGTCCTGTCGAATTGGGAGGAAATCTGACGTGGGATTGAGACACGATTAGAGATCTGCAGAATAGATGGAATAGTTTGGAAAAGATGATCGTATCGAAGTATTGGCAATCGAGTTTTTCCTAATGAGATTCTGTAGAATTCTACAGAATTTAAAATAAAAAATTCTAAAAATTTGAACTCACTACATCTTGCTTCAGTCCAAGGTTCTAGCAAAGCGCCACAGAGACAAAGGCAACTGACAAGACATTTAAATGAATCCTAATTCATGCTTCAGTGATTTATCACATTCTATAGAATTCTACAAAATGGGTCTTCATAAGGAAAAACTCTATTTTTGACCTTGAAGTTTGCATTGTGTGAATCATCAAACGGAAATAAGCCTTGAGTGAGCGTGTGCGTTGTGAAAATTCTATTGTTCTCTTATTAAAGTTTCAAATGCTATGTGTTGAATTGTATCTGCAAAATTGTGAGAGCTTTCTTGGGAGATCCATTCGAAAACACCAAACTGAAAAAATATGCTTTGCAAAATCATTGGAGTTTTCCCTAAATGTTTTCAGTGTGTTCGCTGAATTCATTGACAAAAAAAAATCAAAAATGAGGATTGTGGGACTGGAAGCCATGATCTGCTGTGTAAGAGACAGAGATGATACCACTGTACCACAGAGACACAGGTAGTGGAGCAGATCCTTATACTGAACCCAATTCATGCTTCAGTGATTCCTCAGATTCTCTGAATTGCCTGAATTCACTGGTCTTATTTTAGCGATGAAAACTTGGGAAGTGCGTTTTGTGAATATTCAAATAGTTATTAGCCTTAAGAATACGAGTGCATTGTGGAACTTCTGTTGTTCTAACGCAATGGTGATAATTAGCCCCATATGCCAATCCGATGTTGATGAGACATTCGAGTTTTTTTCAAAAGTCTTGTCTAATTAGATGAATTGGACAAAAAGAATTTTTACAAAAGTGAGGTTCCAGTCCAGGATCTCCCGCTTATATTCCAACTGCTTTAACCATTACACCACAGAGTCAATTGTGCTTGTAGGGAACTTTAAAAAGCACCTATTTCATGCACCACTGCATCTGTCCAATTCGTCTAATTCATCCAATTAGATGAAAACCTCCCTATTTTGAAAAAACTAGATTATGACCTTCACCACCCCTCAACTCAGCACCCCCACCCATCCCATACGGTCCATTAATCCTAATAGCTCTGCGGATTAGCCAGCCGTGGTGATTTCTACTTTAATGGTTCTTTGTTGTTGAACTAAATGGCGCATCTCAACATCCCAGGCTTAATTCCGCTCCCGCTTTATTAGACAACAGAGGTCGGATCGAATATCGAGTAGTCGCATGTTCGAATTGATGACGTAAATGGTATCTACTTATATATTTCAAAATGAGAAAAAGTACAGCTATAATCAGAAAGTGCTTTTAACAAAGATCAGGGTAAAGCAGGAACTACTACTGAATGATCAAATTTGAGGAGAACGTTGACTCAGTTTCAGCTGCACTTAGTCTTACTTAGCATGAGGAACATGAAATTCATTTTTATTTTCATATGGAGTCATCGATATTGTTGAGTTTAGAGAGCTATTTAATCGACAGATGTGAATTGATGACGCACTGATTGACACAGCGTCCTGTGATAAAACGACGCAGCGTTCATTGCACTGCGTCACGTGACGTTCCTGGCTCCAAATATATCTAATTATCAGTCATCCCTCCCCTCGACCCACCCCAGGTACCTCATCACGTACATCCGGGCATTGCAAGTGTCAGTCAATAAAGATGCAGAAAAACGGTTCAGTTTCTCTTTTATTTTCTTCAAACTTATCTGGATCATTCGAGGTGTCATTCCATTTTCATCACAATTCTGCATTCCTCGAATCTGGCGAGATGATATATTCTGGGAAGGAGGTTAAAACGAGATTGGTTCGTCAACTTTGGCGGGGCCGTTTTTTCTGACAGTGTAATTGTTTCCTTATATCATTTTCCTTTCTGGATGATATGACATTGGTTTTTTCCACAATTGGACCCAATTAGATAGATGAATTAGACAAATTAACTGTGGAACAAATAACAGGAGCTGATCCAAGATGATTTCCCAAAATCATGTATTGCTTGTATTTTTTTCTTGAAGAAGATAATTTGAAGTTCCTTGCAGTTTGGTTTTCTCCTGGGATGATCTTTGGCTCAGATGTCTCTATTACTACTGTTTTGTCATATTCATCTAATCACACAAATAAATACAGAGTAAGCAAGCCCCCAGTGGATTTACATACAGATGTTCTCTCGGTAATTAATTCCCTCATTCATTCCACAATGCGCTGTTGCATTTATTCCCTTTACGGTTTCACCTCACATTTCAGAGATCGCATGTACCACGTTAAAATGTTATCACGTTCGAAAAGAGGACTTTTCATATTGTTTCTGGGAGTCATTTTTACTTAAAGTTTCGTGAACTGTCATTTTGAGTCCAGTGACATTTTTTCTGTACCGTTTCAGTACTCATTTCATGGGTTTCATCACAACAGTTGAAACAAAACTGAATGAAATGAGGGCCACGGCATCGGAATACACTCTTGAAAATCAGTACAGAAACTACACATCACAACTTCCATTGGAGTTTTCCCCAAATGGAGCCGAACTTTCATTGATTTCAGTGAATTCCGCGAATCACTGAAGCATGAATCGGGGTTAATTTAAAGATTCTCTCTGTTACCTCTTACCTGTGTCTTACTGGTGCAGAGGTAGCACGCTGGTCTCTTGTACAAGAGATAGCAGGTTCGAATACAGTCATCATTTTGTCATAAATTTTACAGAATTTATTCGATTGTCTAATGTTTTCCGTCCAGGGAAAAAAACCTCCTTTGATATGGCAGGGATTTCTCACTCAGTAGCTTCAGACAGACCTGTGTCTTACATCACGTTGGTTCTATCTCTGTAATTATTTACCCAAGAAACAACAGTTTCTCCAGTGTAAACAAATAGTCAGTAAATATGCTCGAATACCGAGGTAGTTACAGTACATCTATCTCTGGGAGTATTATGGTGCATTCACACTGTCCGAGAACGAGCCAGATGTCTGGGCCGATTAAATGGTTTGCATAGAATTCTATGAAGGTGTTTATTCTGCACTGCGATCCCTGCCACTGATGCCATTTCATCAGTCTCGGTGTCGGTATCGGGCAGTGTGTAAACACACGGTTAACTCTGCTTTCCATTACATTACGTCTGTCGCTGTAATTATTTACCAGAGAAACAACGGTCTGTGTAAACGTTTATCCTTCTTTTTGCGTACAAACCGAAAACCTCATATCTCAGCGCTCTTGGTCTAATTCACTGATCTAGTTTTGAGTTCTTGAGGCTCATTTATACCTGCGATTCATTGAACGATTACATCTTTTTCTACTGACCAAATAGGAATCGCAGTAGTCCATAACAAAGGAAGTCGTAAGCCATTCGCCGGTGTAACACGGTATTTAGGTCGTTTACACTGGGCGAGAACGATGGTTATTTTCGAAAATTAGATTTTGCGGCCATTTTATTTATTGGATAATTTAAGGTTCTTTCATACAGAGCGTCAAAAAGTCAACTTTTTGAGGCAGTACCAACACAGCAATACACTGAATCCCACTTTCGCCTTCTGTCCAATATAAATGGACCCTTATAGTGACGCGCCCAATCGGTGCAGGACCATGTTAGTTGCGATCATATTGATTTCTATGCATTGTATCAAAAAGTTGCATCACGTAAAATGGTCTTTGGACGATAAAAGGAAACAATGAATAAGTTCTCGAGGTTTCAAATGTTTGATTTGGTTTTTATTGGTGTTTTGTGTAAAACGTACATATCTTCATTTAGCTATCAGTGAACAGTGACGTAATCCGCCATTTATAGAACATTTAAATGTTACAATCGTTAAGGGTGATGATACTTGGCGACAATTTTAATTAATGCTGATTGGTCCACTTCGTCTTTATCAATGTTGTTTTAATGATCCTATTGGTCAACTTGGTGATTTTCTGCTTCCGCCTCAACCTCGCCAAGTACGATCGTCATGAAATCAATCAATCATTGATCGTACTAGGCGAGGTTGAGGCGGAAGCAGAAAATCACCAAGTTGACCAATAGGATCATTTAAACAACATTGATAAAGACGAAGTGGACCAATCAGCATTAATTAAAATTGTCGCCAAGTATCATCATCATCAACCCAAATTTGGTAAATTAAAGCTGTGTCAAAACTCTCGATATTTTCCTTACAATGAATTTTACAAAAAAAAAAAAACTCTTTGTAAATGATGAAATATGTTCACGCAGGTTTCTGCGCGTAGATAGGACGCAGATCGGCTTGTACAAAATACGCCCCACGACCATTTTTTTAAATTTTAAATTTCATGGGTTTTCTCAAGAAAAATTGGCAGAAATATAGGGTTGGCACCCCTTACTCTCTGGGCGTTCCCACAAGAAATCCTGGATCTGCCACTGCACAGTGTTTCGTTCATTCCTTCATATGGACATTGGTGTGCATTATTCATATTGTATACAACCACAAAGTGTACACAGCGCTACATCAGCAGTTGCCATGGTTTGTTGAGACACGACTCGGAAAGCATTTCTGAAAGAGTTCCAACGTCTTAATCGCCATGATCCATTTTATCCCATCAATTGTCAGAGTTTTATGGCAGTGTGATTACACGTTATTATCCACTCCTTTAAAATCTATCCCATTTCCATCTCCATGGTAACTTCTTAATTAATTAGATAATCTCCATATAATTGGGGTTTTAGTCCTGCATTTGATGCAGTTGCATAGTAAAAATCCAGTTAACATTATCTTCAGTTAAATAGACTAGAATCTTCCAATTAGTTTTTTCAGCTAAATATTTGCTGTGTTTCTTCTGTTTAAAGCTTTGATTCCACATTCCTGTTTTATTTTAATTGTCATTTTAAATCTCACATAATCCTGCTGTTCCATTCAGTTTTCTGTCTTTTTTGAGCAAAGCACAAAATTCCATTAAAACTTTATTTTCTTTTATGCCCAACCCCCCCACAAAGTTCCTTTTCTTTGTATTTGCTCCATTTCATAGCTTTCTCTTTTGAAAAGATCTGTCTTAACCATTGGAATGTCATCTTTGTTTGATTCTTCCCTTTTAATTTCCTTCTGTCTATTTATTTATTCTTGAGCAACAACTCCATTTAAATCCAAAAGAGGAACTAGTGTTCCTCCCAAAAACGGCAGCTGTGGAAAATCCCACAATGCTATTGACGTCATGCTAGTTTTTGATGACGTCATCATTTTTTTGATACCACTGGATAATAATGACCTCGTACGTAGTTACTGACGTCATCCCTCGTTGGTTGTTCTGATATGACGTCAGAGTCTATTTGTTTACTATCCTACACAGAATTTGTTGACGTCACTATACACTTGGGAAGGCGGTGGATACTTGTAGTCCAGGCACGTGGCTGATATCGAATGTTTTGATTGGCACTTCGGATTGGTTGATGGTGAGGTTACAGTCCCTATTGGTCCGGGCGAGAATACAGAGAGTGTAGACTGAGAGGTCGAACTCTGGGCTGGTCCCCATGAAGAATGAGGCTTGTTTCTTGGGTCTCCCGTGCCAGATCATCCGTACGTTTATTACCCCTGGCTAAAAGATGGGAAAACAGAACATGTGAATTAGCATTTCCTACTTGAGGCCCGTTTTCATCTAAGATTGAATGAACCATTGCGTGGATCATTAGATCTACATTTTTGTATTGAAATGTAGAAATAGTTCAGAAATAGGTTCTGTATTCAGTTTCGTATGGCTATCTTGACAGGTAAACCGTAATCGCTAACGCAGTTGTCAAGTCAATCGCATGTGAAAACGGGGCTTTACGATTTAGTTTAATCCACATAGCGAAAGTAAATATCGAATTATAGTTCGGGCTTTTCAGGTACTTCAACTTAAAATATTTAAGAAAGAACCAATACAAAGATTAATTTTAAAAGAAAAAGTCCTGCGTTTTACTAAATGTCCGCATAGGGCAGAATAATGCCGAAATTAAAATGAAAATTTTTTTCAGAGCAAAAAATAGGACGTTACAAAATAACGATAAAATTTCGATGTGGCCAAAGTTGGTTTCCAAATGATTATTAAAGTTTCACTAAAACTAATTTCTCTACCAATTAAAAGCAAAAACTTCTATCTTTCTGCTCTCACGTAAAATTAGCAGAATTCTAAAACATAATCATGCAGTTTAATGTGAAAACGCTTAAGTTTTCATGAAAGGTTGCTCATACAAAGGGAAAACTGAAATAAAATTAACGTAAAATTTTACTGTTTCGTTGCTGGAATCAGATCTTGTCGATGGTGAAATGTTCGTAAACATTGTTCAAAAATTCATTTGTTCAAAAATAGTAAGTATAAGTTATGTTCCTTCACGGTCTGTTCAAATGGAAATATTTCCCCATGACCCTAACTTGAATTATTTTTTTAAAGAATTGTTGAAAGAAATTTAATTTGAGAATCATGGTTTAGTTGAACGTTTTGTTGATACTTTGTTTTGTCCTGTTTTCATGTTCCCAACTGGTTAAAACATAGAGATTGAAATCTTATCAAGAAATATAAAACTATTTTATTGACTAAACCAAGAAACTAAATTTCTTTTCCAAAATTCATTATAAAACCTAATTTTAAGTTTGACGCCAGGGAAGTATTTTTGTTTGAATCTATCCGAAGCGTTTAAAGCGAGCAAGCGACACGGCAACATCAAATACACGGCTGACAAACAGTTCAGTCTTTCAGAATAGGGTTCCTTTCTGCGCCAGGACTTCGGGAAAATTCTACAGGAAATTAATCCTGTGTGTAATTTTCGCATCCAGAAATAGGAGACGATCAAATATTTGTTGTTGGTCTGGACATTTGTGAATAAGTTCAGATACCGAAGTTCTATACAGCTGTACCATTTGTAAGTCAATGACAAAGTTACCACACAAATGCTTTGTTGTAATTTCTATTTGTTTGTGGTTCGGGCCTCACTGTTGGATGGAGGACTTTCGTGTGAAGTTTTTCATTTTTTGTTCGCTTTCCTAATCTAAGATAAATCTGGCCGACACACCGGGGCAAATATGTGAAATGAATTTAGTACTGTTTTTACTTTGGAGAGGACTGCATGCAATTTAAATATGGAATTAATCTTTATCTTATTACGCATGCGTGTTTCAAGCATCACCCACAACACATAAAACACATAACGTCACCATGGAAACTCTTCAGGTACCAGTTATTTACTGTAAACAGGATCTATTTACGTAACTCTAGTTACTTCTTTCATCCACCGCCATAAAGTCTTCAATCTATTCACGCGTCTGGTAATTTGCGCAAGTTTCCCTCAAACGGAAGAATAACGAGCAGAGAGGAGCTCCAATTAAAATCCTCGTATTAGTTTTCAACAGAACCAATTGAGAGAGCCTAATGAAAAGGAATGATGAGAGTATTTTTAACTTGAGTTAAAATGGAGAAGTTTTTGAACAGCTGCACTGTATTTTACCATCTGTGACAGGTTTTTAGATTTTTCCTGAAACGTGCAAGGGGGGGGGGCAGATTTTGAGGTGGGGGTGGTCTTTGGATCACAACGAAATTATATTTTTGAATATTTTTCCGAAGATAAAAAAAACATGCAAACAATATTGGTTGGAAGGATGACATTTACATGACTCCTCAACAATGGAACCACCACCGAGTTTGCCTGATCTGACAGTGGTACTGGTTGGTAATGTCCCAGGATCCATGGTGATCGTCACCCACTCTACATTGAGCTACAGGTTCACACCACAACCAAACACACGGTACAGATTCCAAAACAGGTACTGACTGCAATTTTTGTTCATCAAAACGTTTATGAAAAGAGAAAAATATGACACATGCAGGTAGAATCTGTTCTGGATTCTGTACTGTGTAACATTCAGAACTCTCACGACACACGAGACATCACGAGATTTGTTACGAGACGAGACGAGACTTGTTACCGGAAGCTGGCGCCCTCTCTCGCTTTATACTCACGCGTCGTTTACGTCCACCTACCGAGTCATAGGACAAATAACCCTGATAATCTATATTACCATCCCTCTCCTCCAGGTAAAACTTCACCCAGCTATGGAAACCTGCAAATACAAGACAGTAAACGTTCAATAAACTATCCTTCTCCTCCAGATAAAACCTCACCCAGCTGTGGTTACCTGCAAACACAAGACAGTAAACCTTCAATAAACTATCCCTCTCTTCCAGATAAAACCTCACCCAGCTGTGGTAGCCTGCAAATACAAGACAGTAAACCTTCAATAAATTATCCCTCTCCTCCAGATGAAACCTCACCCAGCTGTGGTTACCTGCAAATACAAGACAGTAAACCTTCAATAAATTATCCTTCTCCTCCAGATAAAACCTCACCCAGCTGTGGTTACCTGCAAATACAAGACAGTAAACCTTCAATAAATTATCCCTCTCCTCCAGATAAAACCTCACCCAGCTGTGGTAACCTGCAAATACAAGACAATAAACCTTCAATAAACTATCCCTCTCCTCCAGATAAAACCTCACCCAGCTGTGGAAACCTGCAAATACAAGACAATAAACCTTCAATAAACCATCCCTCTCCTCCAGATAAAACCTCACCCAGCAGTAGAAACCTGCCAATACAAGACAATAAACCTTCAATAAACCATCCCTCTCCTCCAAATAAAGCCTCACCTAGCTGTAGAAACCTGCCAATACAAGACAATAAACCTTCAATAAACCATCCCTCTACTCCAGATAAAACCTCACCCAGCTGTGGTAACCTGCAAATACAAGACAATGAGCTTTCAATAAACCATCCCTCTCCTCCAGATAAAACCTCACCCAGCTGTAGAAACCTGCCAATACAAGACAATGAACTTTCACTAAACCATCCCTCCCCTCCAGATTAAACCTCACCCAGCTGTGGAAACCTGCAAATGAGCAAAAATATCAGGAGTTTTTTGTGAAGGAATAAATAAGTGAATTTATTTCCTGAAGGTTCATTGAAATAGGTTGGACATTCTTCCAAGTTTCATCACATATGATTTAAGGTAACAATTATTTCCTTAAATCACACACCAAAAGGGTGGACATTTCTTGCTGAAACTGTGAAAGATTAACATGAGTACCAAGCGATTTAACTCTGTTCGTTGTGGTTTGATTGAGTGATGTAGATTACCTTCCGTCACATAAAACCATTGTTATACGACGAATGGGATGGACATTGTGATGTATTCGGGTCTATCTGGTATCAGGAGTCACTGGTAATGATTGAGGAGCATGAAGGGGCTCTCGTATCGTGATTGATGGTGTACGTGTTTGAAAACCACTGATCTCTCACTCTGAGATGGATGGTGTACGTGTTTCAAAACCACCGATCTCTCACTCTGAGATTGATGGTGTATGCGTTTCAAAACCACTGATCTCTCACTCTGAAATTGATGGTGTATGTGTTGCAAAACCACTGATCTCTCACTTTGAGATTGATGGTGTATGTGTTTCAAAACCACTGATCTCTCACTTTGAGATTGATGGTGTATGTGTTTCAAAACCACTGATCTCTCACTCTGAAATTGATGGTGTATGTGTTTCAAAATACATCTCTCACTCTGAGATTGATGGTGTACGTGTTTCAAAGCCACTGATCTCTCACTCTGAGAATGATGATTGATGGTGTATGTGTTTCAAAACCACTGATCTCTCACTTTGTAATTGATGGTGTGGGCGCTTCATTGCCAATCGATCTTAAATCTCGATGCCGATAAAGTTCGCAACAACGTCACTCACAAATGAAATGTTACTGCTATCCAAACCTGTGTTGAAAAGCCATCTTCCGGTTAATACTTAGGGAAATCACGCCACTATGGCTTCAATTTGAATTCTTGTAAAACACTATTGTAAGGTCTCTCAGCTTAACTTATAAATAGCATGAATCTGAAAGTTGATACAACGATGGAAGATTATTTTTGAACGGGGATGGGGTTGTCATGTTTCACCCAGATAGACGTATCAGCCAATGGGTCGGGGATCCTGACCGGCCATTAAACCTGTGGAGGGTCTCGTCACTCAAGACAAATTTACGACTCCCTGACACAGTTACACTTAACGCGACTTTACGACATCATAAACCAGCCGCATGAGGACATCTGCTGAGGATCGATTGGTTGTTAGACGAAGATGCTGCAGATGGTCAGATGGTTCAGTAATAAAACCATCCGCAGCACAGTACTTCATTCTACTTCACGTTTGCACATGTTTTCTCACGACATGGCAATGAAATGTCCTCACGATTATCCACTTTCTGTGGTTGTAAACACTACAGGTCGTCGCCATAAATAAACAGGTGAACTCGACGTGGGTTCTTGTCTTAACTTACAGGCGGAAATAAAGACAATCCACCGCATAACTCCCGAGTCCGTCAGACAGGTAACCGAGGATTGTGAATATGGAAACCCGGGGATTACCAAGGGAGGATCCATGATTCATCATAGTACGGGACGATGGAACCCCCCCCCCCAAAATAGCAAGCGCCACTGATTACAGTCCGAAGTGGTGGAACTGGCGAGAACAGCCACGGAAAATTTAAACCTGTAAACGAACAAACAATTATCGTTCAGAACGCATGAAATCCACTCAAGGTCAACACAAGCCAATACAAGGTCAGGTTCTTATTCCCGAGCTTAAAAGTTGTCCACAGTAAAATCCCCATCTGTCTCAGACTTTTATTTCTAATCAAGCCTATAGATTGCGTCTGGCCTATCAGGATCCCGGAAGCTCTTATACCATTTGTTTTACATAATTCCGCAGTTTAGAGTCCGTTACGCGAATGGACCACCCTATGTAGTGTACAAGGAGTTCTCGTTTGCGTATCTCTCCACATTTGTCTCTTCACACTGATCGAATATTTTGACCGACCACGTAAGAAGTACGAGGAAAGGTAATGCTTTCACAGGTTTGTGTCCATGTGTCCACAGGGGTCCCTAGTCAATAATGCACTGGAACAGGCAGGAAGGAGGGTCCACCTCCTTTTGGACAGAAGGACTAAGTGGGAAGGACCCTGGAAGAAACCTGTGGGAAGGAGAGTCCACCTCCTCCTTCTGGACGGAAGGACCAAGTGGGAAGGACCCTGCAGGAAGGAGAGTCCACCTCCTCTTTCTGAACAGAAAGACCAAGTGAAAAGAACCCTGAAGGAACCTGCAGGAAGGAGGGCCCACATCCTTCTGGACAGAAGGACCAAGTGGGAAGGACCCTGCCCCCATGGTCAGGTAGGGGCCCATTCATATTAGCCAAGGTCAAGCAAGGGATCCCATGGACAGTAGGATAGGAATGGGACGTAGTAGTCGGTGATGCCTCGTAATGGTCAATGGGAGGACATTAGTCCATTCTGCAGTAGCCCTGTTTTGGATTTCTGGTGACATGTTCCCTGGACTTCACATCCAGGGTGAACCCACTAGCTTGTGTCATTGTCACTTACACAAAATGGATTTAGCTCTCAGTGAAATTCTTCATAAGGTGTCTGGAGGCAATGCAGTTTTAACTGAATCTGCATTTAGATCCATTACTAGACCATTTTGACGACGCTCCATCGACAATCAAGAGTTCTTCTATCGTTCTGTTTTCGGTCAAGACACATCCTACTGTTCCTGTTGTTTGGATTCATCTAGTACTTTGCGTGTTTCAGTGCTATCTGTAGCTTTAAACACGTCCAGCTTGACGATATCAGAGTCGTCACAGGTTGAAGAGTTTGAATTACAATCGAGGGTTCCCTCCATCACCATGGCAGGACTTCATTGTCAAGAGTGATGTATTAGACGAAAGCCATGATTTATACCGTAACGATTAAACTGTCTGTGAATAAGTTTACAACAAGGCTCCAATCCCTCTAAATCAAAACTACTGGCTTAGACTGGGATTATTTCAAAGGTTCCTAGAAACTGAAATTCCTTATTTGAAAATTTGGGGCTGTTGTTGTCATGGTGATGAAGACCGACCTTGGGTGACAATACTGTCTGATTAATCCTTTCGCCATGACAACCAATGACTGCAGCGTGAACATTGTTCATCTAAACCAATCAGCAGGAGCCTACAAGGGTGAACAAGGATGACCCACCGAGGTCCCAATATGATGAACTGCGGTCCTTATCAATTGCACAGCTGACTGCGACACACCCTGTCGAAGCGCTACACAGTTACTGAACGGTACTGATTGCAACACACCCTGTCGAAGCGTTACACAGTTACTGAACGGCCTCAAAATTTACAAGTCGGCAGGTGTCGCCCTCGGAGGTGAATCTCCGGAATCCATCATACACAGGCGGTGAAGGTAATCCACCCTGGCTTTCAAGCATGGGACGGACGTCACCAGAGGTTTAAAACACGGGTGCCAGTGGTCCACAAAAAGATAAATGTTCTCCAAATTCCGATAAAAAGGTGATGTTTAAATGTGACTTTATTCTTCTTGATCTCCCTGGCGAACACGTGTTCGAACCCTGTGCTGTAAACAAGCCCTAGCAACAATAACCACAACAAAGGTGTTGCTTTACCTGTGACTTTGTTCTTCTTGATCTCCCCGGCGAACACGTGTTCGAACCCTGAGCTGTAAACAAGCCCTAGCAACAATAACCACAACAAAGGTGTTCTTTACCTGTGACTTTGTTCTTCTTGATCTCCCCGGCGAACACGTGTTCGAACCCTGAGCTGTCCGTTGTGTTGTATTTAGGTGATCGGTTGTACATCTCGAACCAAAGGCTCTTCAGGACCCCCCGCAGCGCTTCCTCCTCGTGAGAGATGTACCCTGAAACAGAGTTAGATTTGAATACAATTACGTTTGATTACAGTTTGAGTTAGATTTAGAACCCTCGGAGAAATACCCTGAAACAGTGAGAGTTGGAGTTCGAACCCTGAGAGATGTAGAGTTACAACCCTGAGAGATGTACCTACCAGTGAGAGTTACAGTTATAACCCTGAGAGATGTAGAGTTATAACCCTGAGAGATGTGGAGTTACAACCTTGAGAGATGTACCCTGAACCAGTTACAGTTAAGAGTTAGAATCCTCAGAGATGTATCCTCAAACACAGAGTTAGAGCTCTGAAGAAATGTACCCTAAACCAGTGACAGTTAGAACCCTAGGAATGTACCCTAAACCAGTGACAAAACACTAGGAATATACTCTAAGCCAGTGACAGAATCCTAGGAATATACCTTAAACCAGTGACAGAATCCTAGGAATATACCCTAAACCAGTGACAGAACCCCAGGAATGTACTCTAACCAGTGACAGCTAGAACCCTAGGAATGTACCCTAAACCAGTGACAAACCCTAGGAATCCACCCTAGGCCAGTGACCCTCAACTAGTGACAGTTAGAACCATTGGTATGTACCCTAAACCAGTCACAGAATGCACCGTCCCATTTATGGTGCAGCCATTCCTATACACATCTTGCACATCTAGGTTGAGAGCCCCACAGGGACCCAACCGGATGGGCGACCAATGGCATCAGTTGTAGCCAGAGCCAATCAGCTTAATGTACCCTAAGTACTTAAGCTGA
>JBCAUG010515084.1:0-15056 GCA_038406175.1 Haplosyllis leylae | reverse complement strand
ATTATCTTGTACTGGAGGTGCAGGACCTGGTTGACCAGGATTTGCATCCAAACGATAATCCCGATATGCTGGGGGCAGGACTTGTGCTGGGGGTGGTGCCGGATTATTATCAGGCACATTCACTGGCCTTGGCAATGGTTGGATTGGGGGTAACACATTTGGTTGTACTGGGGCTGGTACATAGGGTACATTACCTTGAGGTACCATGTTTCCCTGAGATCTTCTATTTGGATCAATGGGATTCAGAATGTTAGGTCCAATCCCTAAGCCTGGTGGTGGGCCACCCACAGGGAGACTACCCCCTGGGTTACCAGGATGAGATCTCCAGCTAACTGCACTACCCATTCCATAACTCTTTGAACCAGTATCTGAATAGTAACTGGAGGGAGTTGGAGAAGCAGAGGGAAATCCCTGGCTAGGTTTGGACCAGTTAAGGCGGTTTACCTCTTCAGGATAATACCTTTGGGAATCACTCGCTGACCCTGATAATGGATTACCTGAACTTTGGTTCATGGACCGTGTTGGTGGAGGGGGCACACTAGGGATACCACCTGCAGCGCCAAGGTCAGTAGACCCCCCTTGAGGTAAACCAAAATGCTCATTACCAGCAATCAAGACATCAGGGTGTTGATCAACCCCATGAGGAGCTTGGTTATTAATGATGGTAGTGGTCTGACTGATGGTGTTGTCACTAGGTGCAGCTGAGTGTGGAAGGTGGTGAGAATGAGATCAGGAGGATCCATGCTTTCTTCAGGACCCCTGATCTCGATGACCCCCCTGTGAAGTAGTCAGATTGGTTTGACCAACAGCTCCTTCAGCTGGCTTGGGAGCAGGCGAGTGACCTATAGCTCCAGTGGTTTGGACCAATTGAGCAGCAACAGAGTCAGATGGTGCCCGACGGGAGTGATGAGAAGACCGAGATGACCCATGAGTGCTGGATCTAGGACCCCTATCCCTGGGAGTGGGTTGAGGATGGGTGGTTGTGGGAGCCTGGGGATTGGCTTGGAGTTGAGCCTCCACAGCAATCCTTCGGGCTTCCTCCCTACGAACTTTTTCCTCGTATGCCTGATGGGTTTTAGCCAACTGCTCTTCACGTTCTTTGACAGATTTTTCCAAAGCCTGACGCTGAGCAACCTCCTCCCGCCACTTTGACTTGGTCTCCCATACCTTATCTGCCTCCTGTTTGATAAGGGTATTGTGATAGGTGGCCTGCTCGGCAATACGCTTTGCCTGATAGTCCCGCTCATCTGCCAACTGCTTTGTCTTGATTCTTGTTTGGATTACTTGTAGGTCCAGTTTCTCATTCTCTTTCCCAATGGAAGTGGCCAGTTTTAGGGCTTCCCCTTTGTAATGCCACACTTCCTTTTGGACCAAGTCCAACTCCTGCTTGGACTGCTCCTCAGAGTCTTGAGCAGCTCATTTATACTGCTCTACCTTTTGGGCCGATTGTTGGGCTACCTGCTGGGCTTCCCCAAGCTGTTGTTGAAACCGAAGGGCCTGCCCCTGGCTAGTAGCCAGCTGGTATTCTGCATCAGTGAGCTTTTCACGAAAGTTCAGATTTTCTGATTTCTTCACTTCGAGCTCACTGCACATTTTGGCCAACTCTTCCTGTAAAGCCTTTACTTGGTCATCTGGCTCTTGGGAAGTTTGGGCCAACAACTGCTTTTGTGGTGCAGAGAATGGGGCAGTTGGGACTGTTGGGTCTCCATCCACCTGGGTGGTGATTCGTTCTTGTGATGGCCTGGAAGAGGGATCCCCAACAGTTCCATTGCTTGGTGGCAGAACCCCACCCTGTGCATCTGCATAAGGCAACCCTGAAGGGGTGAATGTTAGCTTTGCTGGTGCAAGCTCAAATCCAGTTTCCCCAGAAATAGCAGTAGCACCTGCTACCGAAGCTTCATCCTCGTCTTGGATGGGTGAGGGATCCTCCAAAGACGGAGGAGTATCTTGTGGGGGTGTGGGTGAGGAAGTGTCAACCTGATACATAATGGCCCCTTCATTTATCATTTTCTGTACATTAGTGGCTGTAAGCTTGGCAGCGACATGAAAGGCTTTGATTGACAAATGCCCATCAGCTTTCTGCCTAGCTTCAATTACGGCATGAGCTTTGGTTTTTGACAGCACCGTCTTAAGCTCGTTGAGTGAGGCTATATTAAAATTGACAGGTGCTGACATTTTTCTGCTTAGCGGTTATGCCACAATATTATTTCCAAAGTTCTGCTGAGAATTAAGGGAAGTAAGGATGCACAGTTACGGACTGTTAGCGGGTTACAGATTAATGGACATGCAACACATACACCCTCCCCCTCTTTGAAAAGAGTGGAACTGAAGGGAAAAAATTGCAACGGAACAATAAGCGGGCAACATAAAGGGAAAAACAGGGAAAAGCCAATGTAAGGGGAAATCCCCCTACACATCAAAAAATGGGGAAATTTGTGAAATGACAGCCAGATGTGGGAAAATCTCACAAAAACTGTCAAAATTCACCAAACTGACAAAATTGGCACAAGTTTTTTTTTCCCCCAAACCAATATTGAGGAAAATCCTCAATACCTTTACCACCCTGGAGAGGAAAATCCTCACCAAATACCACACTATGACAAAGAACCTGAATGACAGACAGCAGAGGAAAAATCCCTCAACAGTCCATCATCTTACCATGACTAACACCAAATTTATGCAACAGAATGTTACTAAAAGTACCCAACAACTTTTTAAACACCTTTTAAAGTATTTTTAGACCATATACAGGCACCCACAAACTGAGAGAAATTCTCTCCAGTGAGTTTCAGGCCAGTCTAGATCTAATCCAAAAATATGATTTTCACAACTTTTTTCTAACTTGAAAAAACACCACTATACATTGCAAGCGAAATTTTCCTGTTAATCTATGGCATATTTGAAGTCAATTCAAGAGACGTTACACCTCACAAAGGCTATTAACAGGAATTAAAGTGAATTTAATTTTCAAAAATGCAAGATGGCTGCCATGCCACATATGACAAGTCACCTTGTCAGTCCAATTTGACCAACAAATGACACCAACAAATACTCTGAATGAATGCCCTGCAAGTTCCAGAGCTGTTCGCAGCGCCAATGTAGTGTAGTAACCTCGACAACTCCTCAAATCCTCGAAATATGCAGCCTCGAAGGTCCGAAGAATCAAGGTTGCACGTACACGCCTTTCTCGAAGTCAGTCAAATCTGCCACGCAACCTCCAACCTGCGCGCGCACCACATTAGATGGCAGCAGTATCGCAACACCCCCCCCCCCCATGTGAACAGACTGAAAACATTAAGCTCTGTTTACACATAGTGTGTGCATTTGCGTGTCCGTCAACACCTGCATCACTGGAGTGTTTACACCTAACAGCTTACTTTGTGTGCCTGTGTGCATCAAATTGCATAAATTTTCTAGGACGTGCTCTAAAAACATTCCATGTGGTATTGTTTTGATGCAGATACTAAGTGGAGCACATAAACAATGTTATTTTAACTTAAGACGTTCCTGTTTTATGTGTGTTAAATGTCACTAATATTAATTAAGCACACGAAAATCGTAATTTAACGGCTTCCTGACCATGTTTTGACAAGATGCCACCAAAAAGATGAAAAAGAAACCCTCAGAAACAGCAACAAGATGAGAAAGAGGAGTATGATTTCAAAATTAGATTAAAATTAGAATTCTGTAAAGATATGTGGTGGTTGGTCAGGGACCCCTTTCGTAAAAAAAGCTGGCCAAGAATATTGGTGGACCTGGGGCTTGTGCAGGGAAAAAGAAATCTGGTGATGCAGCACCATCTCAAGCTGAGCAAGTTGATTTGTGGCAATATTACGACAGGATGTCATTTCTGCACCCATATCTCTATATCAGAGAGTAAGTTTCCTCTTAGTATACTGAAGTTATTAATTTATAAAAGTCTGAAATGTAGGTTTTACTCCACTTAGTATAAATGTCAAAAATTGAAGGACACACTTGGTCAGTCCACTTGGTATTGATTAATTTATAAATGAGGTACTTAAACCACTTAGTATAAAAATACCAAGTGGACTTGAGATAACAGCTTTAAATAATATCGAAATGTATACCAAGTGGACTGAATATAACAGCTTAGAATATTATGGAAATGTATACCAAGTAGACTGAACAATGAAATAAGAAGAAACCTCTGTATATACTATTTGTCAATTTTACAATAAATTTGACTTGTAGGTCAACATCTAACATGCCTAACAAAAAGAAAACTCCCTCTGCAACCATGTCTGCACCAAGACCTGAAGAAGAGGTTGGTGTTGTTGAAACAGTGGATGGTGAAGGTGAGGTTGTGGCAAGTACAAGTACAAGTGCTTCAGATGAATGTAAGCTACAAGAAACACCTGTTCCAAAATCAAAAGCATCTGGGAAGAGGAACTCTGAAAAAGCTGAGTTGCACAACAGATTGTTAGATCTTTTTGAACTTGATATGCAAGCTAGCAAAAATGTGGCTGATATTGATGATGAAGATCCTGTTGATCTCCAATTAATGAGAATGGCAAAGTGCATAAAAACTGAATTGCCTACAAATGAGAGATTTTCAGTTCTGATAAAATTGCAACAAGTTCTTCTTGAGAACATAGAGGCAATTAACCGTAAGAAATTGATTGATCATACAACTCTTGCACCTGTTACAGCTGAAGCCGGACAGGGGTTCTTTCAGGTTGGGACTGCAGAAGTTAGTATTCAAGCACCACAACAACAGCAACAGCCAGCTGTTGTAGCTCCTCCACCAATGCTACAGCAACAACCACAGAATGTGCAGCAGCAGGCCTTTTGCCATCAGAGTAACACTGCTATGCCACATCTGCAAGTGGGCAACATGTACACTGAGAGGACCCTGACATTCCAGGATCTTTAGGTAAATATGACAATAGATGTTAATCCCTTTGGTATAATTTTTTCCGTAGGAAAAAAATTATACCAAGTTGGTTAACTCCTCTCTTTGTCTTAATACAACATCTTAATCCACTTGGTATAATTTTTTTCTACTAAAAACATTATACCAAGTGGATTAACTGCTGTTTTTTTTTAAAATCATTGTGTATACCAAGTGGAGTCAAGCAATATTATAGCAAGTGACATTCTGACAATAGTAGTGGTAACATGTACCAAATACTAATTGGAAACATTAATATTTATCTTTAGTGGTACTGTAATTGCTCCCATTGCCATGGAACTTCACCTTCATTGCTGTTGAAATATGTTTTATAAAGTTCCCTGGTTTGCAATGCTTCTTTTGCTGAATGGTGTCCTTGTCTATGTGCCATATTCATTACATGACCGTCTGGAATTATTGCAATACCTTCCTCATCTACAGTTAGTGTGTTGGTGTCTGTAATCATTTACATCCATTAAGAAGTTATGCAAGCAGCAAATAGCCATGATGACTGCATCTACATTTTCTTCTTTCAGCTGGATCCTATGGTTCAGCAGTCTCCAGCTTTGTGACAAAATGCCAAAAGCATTCTCCACAATTCTTCTTGCTCAACTTAGACGATAGTTAAAGACTGCTTTGTCCAGGGGCAAATTTTCACCTTTAGCTTTCCTTGGGTATGGCCTCATCAGGTCTGCACATAGAGGAAAAGCTTCATCTCCAACTATGCAGTGGGGTAGAATTCCTAATTGTGGTGCATTGGGAAGAGCCTTGGGAAGGGGGATATCCAGTTCTCCATTCAAGAATGCTTATCTGAAAGAAGATCTCCTAAAACACCTCCATCTGCATTGCTACCCAGTTGACCAATATCTACAAATATGAAACTGTAACTGGCATCAACCAGAGCCATTAAATTTACGGAGAAGGTGCTCTTATAATTTCTGAATATTCCACCACTGTTTCCTGGGGCCTGTATGACTATGTGCTTGCCATCAAGCGCACCAATGCAGTTCAGGAAGTTCCAGTGCTTGTAGAATTTTTTTGCAATTTTTATCCAGTCCTCTTTTGTAGGTGGAGGCATTTCAATTGGAGTCAGAACCTCAGCTATAGCTTTGCAGGTTTCCTTAACTGCCTGGTGTACTTTAGCAGGTGAAATACAGAATCTGTTTGATAAACTCCTGTACGAGTCCCCATGCGATAGGAAACTGAAAACAAAAGAAAACTACACTTGGTATTGTTTTGTAACACATTAACCTGTATAATATTATTAATCTTCTTGGTATGGATTAATGATAATCCACTTAGTGTCTTGTCACGTGACTTAGTTTTCGGTGCCATTTCTTTACTTTCAGATGTCTTTTGGAAATCAAGCCAAAATTGCTTAAATTAAGCCTTCCAAATGCTAAATTACCAAAATTTCATCACTATGCAGCAGCACCATAGTACATACAAGAAGTCGGTGGACAAGTTCAGTAATTTCCAGGCTGTAATGAGCAACAACCGAACATTGACTGATCTGAACAGAATGATAGCAAAGGTATCTTTTTGAAAGCATTTTTCTTTAGATTTGCTGGTGGTGTTGATGTACCAATTATACTAATCTGCAATCTATGTACTGCAGGGAAGCTGTATACAACGTTATGGGAATGTTCGAGAATTTTCAATTTTTTTCCCTGTGTATAGAGTTCATACCAGGTGGATTAATGTTCAAAGTTCATACCACGTACTCTCAATAATATTAATTTCTTTCCAGTGTGGTCATAACAATGTGAAGCAGCAGAATCTTACTCTGCACATAATCGGTCACCACTCACAGAAATCAGTACGGAAAATCAGAAATTACTTGAAGAGTTTCCTGACAACACAGCGAGACTGGGTGGAAACATTAGGTCATGCATTTTTGGACAGAAAAGGTTTGACCTTTGATGACTATAAATGTGTTATTACTATGTGTGATGTTCCTTTGGATGAACTCGGCTTGATGTGTGTAGCCAAATTATGGGGAAACCATTTTGCTGTAATTATGAAAGATTATGTGGGGACAACTGGAATTGGAAAAATGATTGAGGACTGTGCTATTGTCATTGCTTATGGTGGCAACCTTGTATTTGTGGATACTATTGACATTGATATAGCTGCTAAGAAGCAGGCGGAGCAATATGAAACACCATTTTATGGAACTGATCGACAGGAAAATGCTGTGAACTTATCTGTGCAAAACAGTGCTACACCTGCTTCAATAGAAATGGTTCCAGAGAATGTTGTGAATGCAGACTGTAATATGACAGATTTCTTGAAAGGACTGTTGGCAAAGAATGGATTAACATCGAATGAGAAGACTGCAAATGCACATTCCACTCCGCTTAGTTCAGATATTGCTCAAGGCAGTGAAGGTGCATTGGATACTCCACTTGATATTCCTGGCAGCACCGAAACAGATGAATGGTCAAATACTCAACTTGGTATAGAATACCAAGTGGAGCCAGAATGGAATGAACCGATTTTGAAGAAGAAGCCAAAAAAATCAAAAAAATGTAAGAGAGACAAGAGTAATCTTTCTGAACCAGCAAAGAAAAAGCACAAGAGACAGTCTTCTCATTCTAGTAAGACACTATGCGCCAGCTGTATGTATGCTGCTCCACGGAAAAGCAAGAATTCATCAAAAATGCTTTCCAGTTTATGATATCCTTGGAAAGAAACGTAAATGGGAAGCAGCACCCAAAAACTTTAAAAGAAAAAGACCTGGTTCAAGAACACTTCATGAACATATATCTGATGTATCTGAGAAGTCAGACCATGATTCAGAATATGAAGAACATGAACAGAATATCGAAACTGCTGATGGAAACCTTAATGTAGTTCACCATGGTATACGGAAAAAACATAAGACAAAGAGGACTTGCCCCTGTCCAGTTTGCAAAGCAAATAATAAGGAAGTTATTTATGACAGTAACAGCGGATTAAACAACCACATGAAGGCTGACCATCCTAATTTCTGTTTTCAGTGTGTCAAATGTGACAAAGAGTACAGCTCATACAACGCTTGTTACAAACATATCGTGCGTAGACACTATCTGTACAGACACCGGTGTGATGTTTGTGGGAAGGGTTTCCTGTATCCGAAAGAACTAACGATCCATAAAAAAAACTCACACAAAAACTGGATTAATCCCGTGTACTTGGCCCAAGTGTACCAAGAAATTTACATCAAACAAGTCAATGTTTCAGCATCTGCATGCACACTCTGAGGAAAAATGGTACTGCAAAGTTTGTGATCCAGAACATGAGTTTCAAACTTACAGTAATTTTAGACAGCATAAGAAAGGGTTTCAGAGCCCCCCATCTTTTAGAGCATACTGTGGAACTATGTGGAAGTGGCCATACCAAAGGACGAATCACCAGAACGATTGTGACCGATGTAAAGAAATAAAAGCTGCTAAAGATACAATTAAAGTGACATTGACATTTAGTATTAAGATACATTTTTGTACCTTCTACTTGGTATGCAAAGTTTTATACCATGTCGATTCATATTGTTTTTAATTGCTACGAATGGAGTTCTGTACTTCACTTGGTATAATATTTTTACGCAACTTGGTATAGCTTGAAAGTAGAGCTGGTTTTTAATTGCTATGAACGGAGTTCTGTACTTCACTTGGTATAATATTTTTATGCAACTTGATATAGCTTGAAAGTAGAGCTGGTTTTTAATTGCTACAAACGGAGTTCTGTACTTCACTTGGTATAATATTTTTATGCAACTTGGTATAGCTTTAAAGAACACATGTCTTTATACCAAGTGGTTTTTCTTGCAATATTGTTTTTTTATACCAAGTGGTTTCTGTAAATTTTTAACGAATGATTTCTTTAACCAGTCAAACAGGTTACCTGTTTTTATGACAATTTATGGGATTGTACTGGTTGTCTGGAGTACTTCATTCATACAGATTTCTGTATGTGATACTTCATACGAAGTGTAGTTTTTACGTTCAATTTTTAAAACACATAGTTCTGTGCTTGTGGTCATAATCTGTTCTTGCCACTTTTAAGTTTTTACTTACCTCTTAGTATTTAATAAACTATTTGCTGGATACTTACGTGAGTGTTAGGATTAGTTTTTGTTCAGCAGAAATAGGCTTGCAGATGTATGTCCATTTCTTGGTAATCTTAGGTTTCACCAATTTCAGTAATTCCTTGAATTTTTCAACATTCATTCAGTACATCCCTGTGAATCTTTGGTTGAAATGACACAAATCTGGATACTTTTGATAAAATTCCCCCTTTTCCTTTCGGAGCAGGTTGATAGGATGAACCCACCATCGCCTTTGTACATTTTGAAGTTTCAAAAATAATAGAACAAACTAAATTCTTTGATTTCTCCTTTTCTGGAGTAATTCCATATGGCATTTATTGCATTTTCTCATAATTACTGCTCTTTTTGACAAGATGCAGACGACATTTTAAGTTTATAAATAGCAAAATACATAGCAACAACAGCTGACTCCACTTGGTACCCGTTACAACACTGCAATTTGACGCACACGCAAATGTCAATAATGGGTTCCCAACCCCTTCTGTGCATTTCACGCAAATGCACATGCAAACACAAGCCTAAGTGTAAACACCTCTACTTGGTATAGTGGATCCCATAGTTTGCGTCAAACGCACACGCAGACGTTACGTGTAAACACACCTTAAAATCGCTTCTCTGTGCTTAGTAAATTGCTGAAATAGTACCAAAAATTGGCAGATTGCTCTTAGAATAACGATCAAACAGTATGTGGGAAAAGAATAAAGCAGTAAGCTGACTCTACACAAGAAGCAAATGAAGAGTCTCTACCATTTTTGGCGAGTGTACGCTTTGCAAGTTTGACGAAGGCCGTTCGGTTTACATGTGAGTAACAACATGTAGCTGTTACTCCAAAATAATAACAATTCGCATCTGCAATGATTTATTGATCTTTTTTTGGCCTTGGCTGTCTCTCCTTTGTGGGATGGATTCCACAGAATTTACACTTGAGATATGCGGAAGTGAGGTTCAAAGAACGTTCTCACCAAATCGATTTCAAATCTTTTCCTACCTCTAGATAAATGAAAAACCTTCACTATTTTTTTTTTATGTGGCGACTTGACAGCCAGATGATTTGATTATGAAACTCCACTGGATCTAGGGGTTGAACATCAATTGGTGATTTGTAGAGAACATATTAGACTATCCAATGGTACATTTCAATAATTTTTCAATTGATGGTTTTCTGGTAAATTGACAAGTTGTCAATTTTTCATCATTTCAGAAATTGCCAATCACTATACTATAAGGTGGTATTTAAGTAACCCAAAAAGTTAGCTAGCTGATTTGATGGCTCGTGGTACACCTCTTAAGTGTGTCATATCCCCCCAAAATTGGCCCATCAAATAGCCTACATACCTGCCCACCTTAGGTTAAAACCAAATGCCCAGGTATTGGTTCTCCATTATCAAGATATATTTGATTTTGTGAAAGGGTCTTATCTGGTATTATCACTCATTACAGTCTGTCAAATGCTAAACTTTTGATGGTAGATTTCATCTTGTGGCTACCAGAGACACACTTTTGATAAAGAAACACTACAAAACTGAAACAAAGAGCAGACTAAATGAAAATAGGGAGGTATATTTGGCAATTTATGTCTAATTTGCTGTTTGCAATGAGGTGTTTTATAAAATTGTCAAATATGAAGGCCTTTGTTTACATGAAAATGCTGGTTCCTGATTGGCTAATAATCATCATGTGAGGAAATTTTTCAGTGAAATTTGCTAATTTCTTTCTCACATTATATTCTGTCTACAAGCTGTTATTGTTGCTTCTTGTCTCTGCTCATATATATGAGCTTTTGAGAGAATATTTCACTTTGGGAGGGTGTGCTGATCTTGAAAGTAAATTCATACATACAAGTAGAGACAACAAGCAAAAATAACAGCTTTTAAACAGAATATTTCACTGCATACAGACCAGCAGAGGAAAGAGTTTTGAAGAGAGTTTTCATAACGTTCAGTTCTTTAGAGATGCCAATGACATCTCCTTGCAAAAATTATTTTCAAGTCACCTTTGGATAAAGGTGCTGAGGAGTGACTACTTTGTGTGTCTGAATTTTTTGCAATGACTCCAGGTCAGTAAAAAGATCACATACATAGTCCGGTGTCTGGGTTTCAAATGTTTTGTTAGCATTTAAATTCAATACATAACTGAATGATGTCATTCTAAGGTGGAGTTATGAATATAGGAAATGTTCAAATTTTGGTAATGAAATAAGTATTGGAAAATTTTTTGTTACAGATATTCAAACTTTTTTCATGACCTTCATCACATTCAACCTCTTCAAATGTTATGAATACATAACAAATGCATTATGATGGGAATCAAGATTTTACACATTTTCATAGAACCACTCATGCATTGGCCTTTCTCTCTCATAGGAGCAACAATAACAGCTTTAAGATAGAATATTTCACTTTGGGAGGGTGTGCTGATCTTGAAAGTCAAATTCATACATACAAGCAGAGACAACAAGCAAAAATAACAGCTTTTAGACAGAATATTTCACTGCCAATGACATTTCCTTGCAAAATTAGACTTTTTGCTGTCTGAATTTTTTGCAATGCCTCCAGGTCAGTAAGAAGATAGCATACATAATCTGGTGTCTGGGTTTCAAATGTCTTGTCAGCATTTAAATTCAATACATAACTGAATGATTTCATTCATTCATCTTGGGATGTTAAGGGCCTTTGACAGTTTATGATGAGCAGGCCTACTTTAAGCTGCATTCTTTGTTTGGAATTTGTTTACATAGAATGCTGTCATGACATCATTTTGCATGTGCCACCAATTGGGTCAAGGATGCAAAGTAATTTGAAAAAAAAAGTAGACTCTATACTCAATTACAGTCAGCTGTCCTCTTGACTCAAAACATTGATGATGGCTTTTTTTTACTTCCATGAATGGACCGTCAGCTTCAACACATCTGAGTAGCATACACAATTGATCCTGTATTATCACTCATCACAGTCTGTCAAATGCTAAACCTTTGATGTAGATTTCATTTTGTGGCTACCAGAGACTAACTTTCGATTAAGATTTCAATTTATGCCTATTCATGTCTAATTTGCTGTCTGAAATGAGGCATTTTATGAATTTGTCGAATATGAAGGCCTTTGTTTACATGGCAATGCTGGCTCCTGATTGGCTAATAATCATCATGTGAATTTTTCAGTGAAATTTGCTAATTTCTTCCTCAGATTATATTAGGAAAACATCACAAAGGTCTCTTTAAACAGGTATACTGGAAAAGTTATTGAGTGTAGCACTTTAAATGAAAGATTTGGATGTTGTACACCTTGTGGAAAAGTCTTATGACCATATCTGGATGCATGGTGATGCACGAAATTTTATTTACTGAAAAACCCATTCCAGATATTCCAGACTTTGTACAAAGTAGCTTTTTCAAAGACTTTTGATTTTTTTTGTAACACTTTCATCTTCCATGATTATAGAAGGTTAGTTTAATGTATTGTGTTGCAAAAAATAGAAAATAAAAGTATTTATAGATAGCTCATGTGCTATGTCACATAATTGGCCTATCTTTTTTGACCATACTTATGATACAGCTATAATAAATTAATATAATGAAGATTAGACTGTATCAACACCTAAAGAAATGTCTCAGTTCATGACAGAGTAATGGTGTTCTTTTAATTTACAATATTTTAATAAATGTATGCATATCTATAATTTCCCATTCAAGTGAGTGATTAATACATAGCTCTATTGAGCTAAAATCTTATTCTCCTTTGACTATTTCCTCTTGTTTTGGATGCAGGAGATTTATTTGTTGTGTGGTATAATATTCAATTTAATTGCACTACATGTAGGCCCTATTTTTTTTATTGGATTCATGTTTGACAGAAAATATTTTCAAAAATCACACAGAAAAAGTGCTCATGATATCACGTAGGAACAAAGCAAGCCAATATAAGTGATTAAGACCTTTTGAAAAATATATACTACACAGTTTTCACGAACAAGTTATTGCTGGCTCGTTAGAGTCAGCTTATTGATTATAAAGGGGGGCACATAGTTTTCTGGGAAAGGGCACATAGCATGCTTTGGCATTTTTATGATAAGTAGGCCCAATTTAGGATACAGTCATTGGTGGGAATTTGTTTACACGAGAATGTTGTCATGACGTCATTTTGCACGAGCCAGCAATTGGGTCAACGACGCAACGTCATTTTTTATGTTGTGGTCGCTAATCTGAGCTTGAATGCTCCCCTGAACACCTTGCAGGTTCCCGACCTTGTGATAGCGTTAGCATACCTTCATGATGGCAGGTTTGCCAAGATAAGCACCGGTGTAAAGTTTAGCTTCAGCTCCTTGTTTTATTAAGTTCCAACGAGAATCACCTGCCATGTCGTAAGTCTCCTCTGAAAACAGCGAACTGTCTCTCCGCAAATGGGCCGAGGGTTTTATTACCGCCTGCTTACGTTGTATAACGGGAGGTCATATTTTCAGTTTGTTTGTCTGTTCACTAAGGGCATACCCCAGTCCCTGGTCTCATGTGCTTTCCCGGGGGTACCCCAGTGCATGGTTCTTTCCCTGGTCCCAGGTCCTTTCCAGGGGCTGGAAAACTCGAGTGCTTTGGGAAGACGCGTGTAGAAACACTTAACCGAATGATTTTTGCAGTCTTTCGTATTACAACAAGAAGCTCCTCCTGCATACTGCCCGCCGTATAGCAAGTGTTCGCGTCTGTTGTTCTGTCCGGGGGGGGGGGGGGTAACCCAGTCCTGTCTTGGCCAGGGCGTAAACACAAAAAGCTGGCAGAGTTGAAATTATTAGTCTCCGCACTCACTCTGGCTGGGTGGGAAAATGTTGTAGTTCACCCCAAATTCTCATCAGATGTCAGCACCTAAAGTTAGACCCCTTGGGGGAGGTTTGGTGGTGGAATTTTTGGACCCCCCTGTTATAGTTATTTTTGGCACAGGCTAGCAGCTTCAGCAGCAGCTCTTAATTAGGCAAGCAGCCTCATCTGCTTCATCAGATGGAGCTGCTAGCCATCACTATTTAAACTGTGTGCTGTGCCTTACTCTGGGCTTCCAATGCTAAACTTTACATTGTACAGCTTAGGACTATAATAAAGGATTACTTTAAACCAAAGACCTAGTGAGAGTTCTCTATAACCATAGAAGACTAAGAATCCGAGGAATATAACATGGGGGCTCATCCGGGATCCTCTAAAAATCACTGAGGTTAGTTTCTATGGATCTCTCACTTCAACTGCAAGTCCCAGAACAAGACTTAGAAGAGTTCCCTGAAGGACCAGAGAACTTATCTTCTGAAGCAGAACCTGATTATCCCATATTTCGCAAAAGGAAAAGAAAGAGGAAAAGCCCCCGCAAAGGGACCAAGACAAATACACAAACCCATAAGACTCAAGAAGCCAAACACTCTAACCAAGCCCCTAAAATACCTTCCTTGCTGGACATACATACAGCCCCCACACCCCAGCTAGTGTATGCACTATCCCGAGAAGGACGAAGAAGCGGACACAAGTATGACCGACGGAGACAAGGAATCAGAAGGTTCCAAGCTGAGGGACATCTTGACAACCCAAATGAACCAAATGAAAGTCATGGCAGACTTGGCAGCAAAACAAGGATCAGCCATGGACGAAATGACCAGACACCTCACCACCATAGACAGGAGTTTGGAAGAGACCCTCAAGGGGAGGAAAGAAACCGAAGAGGACAAAGAAGAGAAAGAGAGAAACGAGATTCTGAGGCGCAGACGCATCCCACCCCCGATATTCAAAGGAGAGAAAGGAGAGAGACCAGAGGCCCATCTTCTCAGAGCAGAGGACTGGATGGAAGCCATAGGGATCACCACAGAAGAAGACCGAATCCAAAATTTCAAGTTAACCCTAGACCACCTTGCCAGAGAATGGTACAACAATACAGGCCGAAAGAGAGGAACCTGGAGAAGCCTGACCACAGAATTCAGCCGGTATTTCTCAACTCAAGGAAAATCCATCAGAAATCTTCACTTCAGATGGAACAGGTTCAAGTTCGACCCAGCCACAGACGACATAGAGGAGTTCATCCGCAATGTCCAAGA
>JBCAUG010514973.1:0-15058 GCA_038406175.1 Haplosyllis leylae | reverse complement strand
CCCAAATTGCCGATTCGAAGTTGCCAGTCGTGATTGCATAAGGTGGTTTAAGTGTAAACTTAAACCACCTAAAAAGGCAGATTTCGTATTATTAATTCTTGAACTGTGTGCAAATGACTTATGTGCAATATTAACAAAATGTTGCAACATTCTTATCTCCTCCATTTTTCTGTGCTTTGCATCTATACTATTAGTTTTTCCTGCATTTTTGACACACCAGCAACATATGTTCCACCACCATATGACCCATCAGGGACATTTTTACTACTTAGCCCTTCCAAACTGTAATCACAAATGCAAAATTTGCTAAAAACCAAAATGTAACAACCTTGGTACACCCTCTATTTTTGAAACTTTGAAATTGTTCTTGTGTAAGAGGTAAATTCCATTAGTAGAAGCTCATTTGTAATGGTGAATTTGTTTTGGTGAATTCCCTGCCTGGGAAAATGGAGATCAAATTTCCCTTTTCTCTGTGCCGGGACAACCATGAGTATGTATGACTTTCATCTGTTGGTGTACCATCCAAAAGTAATATCTACTGATCCTTCAAGGTTTAAGAATTCATTCCCACATTTAAGGTAAACCAAAGAGAAACAGGGAAAGTGAAATAAATCTTGGTTGGTATGGCCTGCAGAATAATTAATAGGTCACCCTCAAGTAGAAACCTGCGCTTGTTGTTTCCTGTGCTTCTGATTTATCTGGACAGAACAGGATATTATGGAGGCCGTTTCTAGTCTACTGCTTCGTGAATAATTGACTCATCCAAGTGGTGCAAACAAGTAAGGAATTATTTTGCTCACATCTCAATTTACCACATTTCCGCATTAGTTCCAGCTCCATAACATTTCTATCCAAAAAAATCCTGAATGTTTTAGGAATTTAGTTAGTAACTAACTGACCCCAAAACAACATGAACCTTGAATTACCAGCGAAGGTTCTGTGTATAATTTCGAAATGCATTGTGTCCTTGAGGAACCAATGTCATCAGACTAGATGATTTGCGCACTTTACACAGAATTCAATGGGTAAGCAAATTTTACACGATAGACTGTTTCGTTAAAAAAACCCAGCACGTATGGGCAACAGGGCACACAAGTGAGGGGATCCACTCTGACTTTGAAAACCAGGGCAAATATCAACCAGATGTCCAAAACAGGGATACTAGTGCCCCCCCCCAAAAAAAAGAAGTAATATCATCCTTTTTAAAATTATATCTGCTAAACATAAATTAATGTAATGATTCCAATTTTGATCCAACATGAAACCGGATGCACTAGAATAAGAGTCTGAAAAATAAAGGCGAGCGCTTCCACCTTCCTATCCTACCAGGAAGAAAAAACTAGACCACAAAATCCTGAGAAAATTACTTTAAAGTGTCTTTTGTAAAGTGTACATACAGTGTTTTAACACTACTTGCTCGGTCACGCAATGAAAGATAATAGAACCTACCCACACTGGACTAGTCATAATTTATCGCAAGATTTTATGTGAAACATTTCCACCTCCACCAGCGTATTTCGGTCTTCAGTGTACAACCCACTATTCCTACAGTTGTTGATCAATTGCACACCTCCTGAATTGCCCACAGCAGCTCTGTAATCTGTTACTTTATATTTTAAGGATCTAAGCTTCCTTGCCACGCCGCGAACATTGCAGCTTCAATATTGTATTTAATGTTTCATCTGGACTAACTCACTTTTACAGAAAGAAAATTCTTTCCAAATGACTGTACCTTCCAAAGTTATGCTGAAAATATTTAACTTTATTTGCCCCCAACTCATTACTTCTCTGGTCACCATAAAGAAGATTTATGAAATTGTCTTCGAACATTAAGTAATTTTTTGATGGCGTGAAATTGTTGTTGTCAGGTATTTCCCATCTAAAAACTTTCAACAGTGTTTGTTTCCTCTTTCGTGAAATGTACAATTCTGGCAGTATGATAGCATGAATCTTAATCAACAGATTTCTCAATCGATTAGACAACTTAAGAAAATGAGCTCTGGCAAGAGGAAATTGGAAAGTGGAAATTGGCATCAACCAAGAACACTTATTACATTTTGGGAATTGGAGCCAAAATAGCAATCGCATTCAATCAAAAGCAGGCCATCTGACGAAGATTTAATCAGTTATAAAAATAAAAATCAACTGTATTCAGGACAGAAATGAAGAATATCGTAACTGCGTTGTCGTGATTTTAACGTTAACGTGAAGTTCACCCCCATCTATTTGCTCTGCCATTCGTCCATTTATCTGAACATCACAGAAATCTTCAGGAATATTCCTCTCGATTTCTCGAATTTAATGTTTCACACAAAGTCTTGTGACAAAATATGATAATTGAGAGCAGACGTTTCAGAAAAATGCTAAGTATTACCTAGTCTGAGTGGGTTCTAATATTTTTTTCTTATTTTACTGTCGAAGACTTACAATTTATCAAGTAGTGTAAAACTATTGTACGTTACAAAGTTTTAGATGACAGCACTTTCTCCGCGTCATCTTTAATTGTACGTTGAAACAATTTTGACATTCTAGTTTTTCACGATGCACATTTCTGTCAGATCTGACAGATATTGAAGTAGATTTCTATTCTTTGCTATTGTATGTGTTAATTATTTGATGAAGTACACACAATCTAGCAAGTATTGGAAATATTAAATGAACCCTTACTTTTAAAATTTAAGTTGTGATAAATCTTAAAAATCGCATTCTATTTCTGTCAGATCTGTCAGATTTTCTTATCGTGAAAAACTCAATTGATTTAGAAAGAGTGCAACAAATGATTGAAGACCATAAACGAAAAATGTCAATGTAACAAACCTTACCACCACACGTGTGGCAAGTTAGCAACGGCGGTGGAAAAAAGCAAAGGCAGATGTACGGACTAAGTACATGTTGTTGTTCGTTGGTTCTGAAAAGAATTCAACATTAGCAGCTACACCTGAACAAAATGTGCCTATTCTATTTGACACTCGTATCTTTCAGTGAATTTTTCTCGTCAATAGGTGTTCAGATATCAAGATAGAGTAGGAAAGATGGGAAAATAGGAAAAAGTAACAATATCAAATGGTAATAGATTAGATTAAGTGAGGTCTCTCACTAGCGATTCTGTCATTTCTGAAGCTCTGTAAGGTCTCTAAACCAGCTCTTTAAAAAGTGGGCTTTAAAATCAAGTGAACTTCCTTCACCCAACACCTTCCACTGGAAAATAATAACCACATTTTTCACAAATATGTTTGGATAATCAAAACAATTCTTTATCCTTATCTAAATCGTGTATGGAGGTGTTGACCCGCTGCTTCGAATGAGAGACGTTAATAAGTTCCGCAAATGAGACTCAGAAACAAACATGTTTCAACTGTAATCACAAAAGGCTCATGAAGAGATTTTGATCTCCACGTCAAGATTCTTCAGGAAAATGTATTTGATACTGCATGATCAGTAGTAATCCGAAACAAATATATTTTCGTCAAATTTCAATGTCCAGTTAATCAAGAATCAAAATGACTGTCGAAATACCAGTTAGATGATTTCGATCATCGCCTACTGGACTTGGCACATCACGGTAGTGATTGCCTACTCATATCCCCCGTCTCAAATCAGTATCCAATCGCATACCTGCCCAGTAAAGAATTAATAATAAGAGCCATGACTTAGTTAAGGGCACTGAACGTATTTGAGTGGCACGGCTTTCCTTGATTTCCTGGGGTTTCTGGTTGGAAATTGTAGTAAAATTTACGGTTGGTGATCCCCTAGAAATTCGGCCCTCCTCTACGGAGAATTCTTGATCTGCCCCTGAAGGTTGAGCCACGTTGCAGGGAATTTCTAATGACCCAAATGTGAAAATCTCTTTTTTGGGATCTATGTTTGGTCAACTGTCCCTCAGTTTCTCACTTTGGTTCATAGATATAAATAGAACACGTGTACACACGCGGTACACACATTTATCTCTATGCTTTGGTTCCTTTTCTGCCTGTTCAGATAAGATCTGTGATTGCTGAATGCAGTGGTAGTTGCAAAGTACCAGGCTGGTTGTGATATAAATATTTAACACTGGTATCAAAATTTGTCTGAGGTTTAAACTCTACATTCTAAGGCGTATGTGCTGAATTTCTCTTAATGGTACACAGAAAACCGAGTTATTTTCGACATTAAGAAATTTCTATTCGAGAGTCATGTAGGAAGGTATTTCATACATTTTGCATTCTTTTTTCCCGTGTCATTTCTGAAGCAGACTAAATTTAGACAAAGTCCTCAGTTGCCTTACACTGTGCTACTTTGTCTACTGAGAGATTTTACAGTTCACGTTTCGTATGATGCACATCCAGAAAAAAGCAAATTGCATAAAAAAGAAAAGGAAATGTTACACAACTGTCTTAGAACTTAAAAAGCAGAATTACTTAGTGATCATCTTTGGAATGTCAAATTAGTTATTACAGAATCTTTTCTTTAATCATTTTGGATGAGCACACTCAAACATTTTCACGAAACTTCATGTCTTTTAGTGCAAAAGATCAGGTGATGAATGTTCCAAATGCATGTAAATAGCCATACTGGATCTCTGTACTGACATGGTGTCGCCTTTCAGGGTCTTGGAGTCTGACCCAACAAACAACAATATCTGACTAATGATGAATAGTATTCTCTTGCTGCCTTTGAAATATTCATGCACCTTAATTACTGATGGAACTCGGGGTAGACTTGAACAGATTAATCATCCCAGAAAATGTTCAAAGTTTACCAGTTGCTTCACCGAAGAATTGAACAACGCAGCCGAATCAACTGAGCATTCATCAAATATACAGACAATGCATAACTTTTTAAGTTAATGTTTTATCAAAAAATTAAGGTTTGCCATCCAGCTGATAAAGTCTACATGAAGAAAATAGACAATATAAAAATAGTTGGCGTGGCAACGTACTAGATTCATCGCAAATAGTCACTTGAAAAACAAATTCACTCGGCGTAGTTAACTGACTGCCCGTGTTTCAGGTTAAACACTTAGCAATAAAAAAAATGGAGGGGACACCATTTTAATAATTTCATCACCGTATTAAATATCGCAAAATGATTTACAATAGCATATTCATGAGAAGTGAACACTTCCGATGCTCAATCTTTCTTAAATGTTGTTTGTCAAGCAACTGCTGGCTGTCTTATTAGAGAAGTAATTACAACTCTACAACGTATACTCTGGTAAAAGGACACAACTGATATTTCAATCGAAGCTGACTCACATATTCCCCAACACATGTCAATTAAGTGAATAAAGATGTGAGAAATCATGAGGAGGACGAGCGGTAACAAGACTTCTACAGGAATGATTGTACCCCAGTTGGTCTCTCTCTACCTGACCAGAATCGTCATTACATAGGAAAGAGGCAATTTCTTTGTGTGGAAATGATATACTAACAACTAGATTGCAAGGTCAAGTTGCAGTTGGAGCAATTTTAACAAAATGTTTTTCCCTGAAAGTAGACTTTACTATGAATCAAGAAATGTTCAGAACAATCATTCTTCGTTGACAAGTCCAACATTAATGATCTGCAAGCCTTGAGATCGGATGCAAGATTATCAGACGTAAATGCAATTGTTAAAATAGAACCAGTGACCAATGAACTGTAGCAAGTTTGAGCCATTTACAGGGGGTTTAAAGCTATTAATAGAAAACTTTTTGCGGAAATTGACCGATGAAAGCATGGTGATTATTTTGAAGTAAGAACTGGCATTTTTGAAGAAAGTGAAACGAGTTTCATGTGTTCACAAATCCTGTTGCATGGTGATAGTAAAATGAGGTCAACCTCCTTTTAAACCTAAAAGCTCAATTAATCTATCCAATTAAGCTGATGAAAAGGGAGAGGAGCAGCTGCACCCCTGTCAGAAAAGCATTGAAGTTAAAGAGCTCCATCATGTTACTCTAATCTGAAGGAAAATAATCTGTGTTTCCGAAATTTTTGCATCAACAAATGCTACAACAGCCTGCTGTACCTATATCTGAGATTATCGTACTGGAAACATTTTGGTCCAATTCGGTCGAAAGTTATACTTGCATGTTTGAGGGCTAGAATACTTAAACAGGTCTTAATCTACACCAAAACAAATAAACAGCTTTCTTTCCAAGCCAAGTACCCCGACCTTGATGGAAAGTCTTTTCGGACAGAAAGTTGCCCCACCTCCGGAATCACAGATAAATCTGATTCATTTCAATGTTTTCCTGAAAGGTGTTGAATGAATGCCATATATTTTTTGCAAGCAAATTCATAATATCCAGTCCAAGAGTATCATTACGAAAAATAACATAAGTAAAAAAAACAGGTTGCCAATGCATGACATGCTGAGATTTATGTTTAAAATTACGATAAATGATGATGAAACTTCGGTAAGAAGTAAGTAGCTTTACACACTGACAGGAAACAAGAATCATTATTTTAACTTCAGTTACTTTGTATCCAAGTCTTAGAAAAGCTATTGAGTCGGTAATTAGAAGACTAGTTCCTTTCATTAAAATATTAATCCTCCGTTAATTGGATCCCAAAAACATAACGTGAATGTGTATGTATCAAGTTACGCTTTGTGAACCCGGCATTGGAACATGTATCAGAGGAGGAGACAGAGAAGGCATTGGAGCTTCTCTCAGCCTTCTCTCTGCTGACTATATGAGAATACTACTCAGCAGGCACATCTACTGACAAAATGTTAAGTAGATCAGTATAAAATGTCCAATGGAAGCAACAGAATTGTCAGGGGGATCAATTTGGCAGTCTTTCCGATGATTTTTGAATGTGTGGCATGCTGCAAAAATAGCAAATGACAAATAACAAATAATAAAAAATAGAAAATGTTTCACAACATGAAATGGTAGGCAACATTTTGTTTCACCATCTGTTTCAAAATTTGATTAAACTATAGGTGTGCCAATTGCTCAAGAGTACAAAAAATGTATCATCTTGAAGACCCTTTTCCACCTTCAGTGAGGAAGAAATAATTGTAAGAAAGAAATATGAGTAAGCTGAGCTTGGGGAAGATTTATTGATTCTACCTTTCAGTGTGAAACATCTGTACTATGTGATATAATCCTGGTGACAACAGATGAAAGTGCAAGTGCTGACAAAACAAAATAAGTAACCAACATAAAACAGATGTCATGACAGATAGAAAGTAATGGAAACTGAGAATGACCTATATTCTTTCGAGGCAGAATAGAAATACATTTTGGATAACACGCAATGTAGCTCCAAATTTGCAATTGTCATTTAGTCCTTTTGCAATATTTGTAAAATGCCTCAAATCCGAAAAATATCACAGGACCATTTTGATTTAGCCAAACTACTTTTACAAATGTGGATCCTGCGCCAAGAAGAATATTCGGCTGGAGACGCAAAGGTCCACACAATTTTGACCACCTTTTAATGGTAGGGAAAGGCGATTTTAATCTGTTTCAAAAGATGACTTTTTTTAAAGTAGTCAAGTAGTCTTGTTGTGTTCTTCAATTAACCTCAGGTTCAGGTTCAATTTTCAGCTTCAGTTTCCAAGAAAAGAATACAGCTCGCAGGTTAATTGACTGTATTCTGGGATTTCAAAACAATAACATTAGCATGGTTTCCCACAAAGAATACAGCTCACTGGTAAATTAGCTGTATTCTCCGACTGAAAATATGTAGTTTTGACTTATTTACTGTTTTTCTTCAAATAATACATATTAAAAAATATTTCTTTGTTCTTCCCAATTTTTTTCAAACATTTATTCTCAACTTTTAATTGATATTGTAAAGTAATTAATTGAGACTAAGTGTGTCAAACAATTAGGAAACAACAAACAAATACTTTGCAATAACTCAAAAATGGAGATTTTCAGTCGCAGGACACAGCTAATTAGCTGGCCAGCTGTGTCCTCGGCAGGTATTCAGTCTAATGTTATTGTTTTGAAAAGGCAGTACAGCCACCTAGCTGTGTCCTCTTCCCAGAAACTGAAGCTGAAAACTGATCCTGAACCTGAGGAAAGGGTGCGACACTTACTGAAACTGAAGCTGTAAAATGATCCTGAATCTGAGCCATACGAAATGCACGTCTTGTCCCACAAACACAGAACCGGAAAAAAAAAATGAACAGCTACGCTAAAGACAACTTTTTATTTTGACCAAGAAATGTTTAACCAAGAAATTCACTGTGAAGTAATATAATTAGAACTAAAGTCTTTGTGCATACAAAATATCAAGCAGTAAAGAATTTCACGTTGATGACTCGTTGTCTTTAATGCAAGATTGGTTTACGAGAGGTGAGACTGAATCTATGTGCGGTCACACTGAACTGAATATAAGAAAACTCGAAACAATTAAATCTAGATCCAGACTCAGAAAACTCAGAAAATTAGATCTAGACTCGGAAAAATTGGAAAATTTGATCTAGATCTGAACTTTGAAAAATTTGACTTATATCTAAACTCAGAAGAATTAGATCTAGATCTAAACTTGGAAAAATTAGATCTTAGATCTAGATCTAAACACAGAAAACTTTGATATTAATCTAGATCTAAACTCAGAAAATTTAAATCTAGATCTAAACTCAAGCGAGATTTGATCTAGATCTGATCTTAATCTGAGCTTAGAAAAATCAGATCTGGATCTACACTTACAAAATTAGACCTAGATCTAAAATCAGAAAAATTGGATCTAGACCTAAACTTTGAAGAATTAGATCTAAATCTAGATCTAAACTTTAAACAATTAGACCTAGACCTAAACTCAGAAAAATTAGATCTGATAGATCTAGACTGTTTCTAAGATCCCCTACACCTAAAAAGGAATTTTAAGTTTTTCTGAGCTTTTGGAGTTTTCCGATGTTTGATTCAGTCTCACCTCTTGTAAATCAACCTTGCATAAAATAATATTTTTCACATCAGATGGGAAAAATTCCCAAAATTATGGGCAAAAACCGTCCGTAAACCAATAAGGTAACTCTCTACGAGTCACTAATAAAGAAAGAAAATAATCCCAATTAGTTACTTAATGTCTTCGAACAGTTTTCGGAAAGACGTTTTCTCTGTTTGCATTTTACTTATTTCTGGACCAGAGTAATGCAACTATAGATTTCAATTATATCAAAAGATTAAACAATAAACTTTCTTTCCTGTGACTTGCTTTCACAAAATTGTTGAAACGCATTGTGTGTTTTTCCCATGATTCTAAATTTTAAATGTTCAGAAACAGAGAACGTACAGCCCACAGTTAAAAGTGAACGTTATAAATATAGTGCTTTAAACTAATGCTTATTTTGATATCAGCTTTGATAGATACTTTGTTTCACATTTCAGATACCGACGGGGAACGACAGGTAGCTCTTAGACAAATAACGAAATTGCCATCATTTGTGTTCGCCTGTGGAGATAGGCTTTCAAATATTTGGACAGTATATTCCCAAGACAACTAATTTAAAGAGCAACCGAGGCAATGTATGTGACAGGCAGTCAGCTTGGTGGAAGGATACCTTACAGCAGATGATGTGACTTTGAAGCTAACAATTACTGTCTACCAGAACGTTGCACTTTTCCTTTACAAATACACGGGACTTCTGCCATAGTGATTGCCATGTGTTGAATGTCTCATGACAGCTCTCTCAAGTCATACACTGGTCTCAACATTTAGCTTTCCGGTAACGTATCTAATTTCCTCCTACGATGTTTATTTGCATCAGTTTTTTGAATATCTATTCCCTGATGGAATAACTCGCAATCTGTGTTGTATGATTATTTTCCACTGTACCTTGATGCGCTGCAAGTACGAAATTGAAATCTAACCAATAAGCTAACTTCTTAGACTCACAACCAAACACATAAACAAGTCACTATGTCTCCACCGCCTTTATTTGGACTGACACCATGCATTGCGAAAGATGTCCTTTATTTCCAAACGGCTATGATTTCTTTTTACGAATAAGGAGATAGCACTAACTAACTTATTTGAAAAGGAATTGCATGATGTCTTTCTGTATCAATACAAAAGTTTCTGTCACATTAAAAGGTTAAAAGTGAAATCATTTTTAAAATATCTGTGTTGGTTACTTTTTGTCAATAAAAGATTTAAAGTTGGAAGTAAAAAAAGACCATGTCGGACAACATGGGTCTTTTTAATGGTAAGACAGAATGGAAAACTCCAATACATTATTCATTATGCAGAGGTAGAGATCGAAGTTTTCCCCACATGTTCTGTAATTGTGTGCAATTAAACCTGCCTTGACTTTCAGTTAATTATACCTCAGTCCACGGAGTTAAATAAACAGATAACGTGCATATATTTTCAGCTGTCTCAATCGATAATAATTTTGAATTTATAATATATGCGTAATTTTAGACACGACGTGTTTTATAGCATGAGAAATTATTATTGTGTAAAGCTCGTGAGAAATGCTTTCTTTGGTCTACAAAACACTAGATCAAAGTATCAGGTAGTGAAGTTCACCAGGTGGCTCGTAAATATACTTGGGCGCAAGCCCTCACGCCCTGCCCTCCTGCCCTTTGCGCAGCGATGCCATTTTTTTGCACTGTGATGCCTTTTTTTGTGTGGCACTGCCAGTTTTTTTGTGCAGCTATGGCGCGAGGGCATCAAAACTAGGTTTTTGTGTCCCCACCATGCTAGGCTATATAATCTTCAAAAAATTCGATTACATAATGTTATGTTGAGGTGTCCCCACCACCTCCAAGTACAATCCTCACCCCATGTACAGTCACTGAGCTATGAAAGGCCTATGTAGATCCCCACCACGGGCCCAAAATTTTGAGGCAAAAACCGTCAATCAACCACTATGGTGACTCTAACGAACCACCAATAAAATGTTTATTTTTAACAATACAGATAGCACAAGTGATAATTTAAGTTGTTACGACATTACTTAGTTTTATATTTTTTCAAGAAAAGCACACATCTATTCACACTGAGTCATTCCTTGAAGTCCAGATGACAAAAACAAAATTAAGTCAAAAGGATTCGATCCAAGGATTCCTTCATTTGTGCTCACCATTATACTATGGAGCCAAGTTTGAGGAATCATCTTTAAATAAATTACAGCTTATGTATCAAATCTTTTGTAGAATTAGCTGAATTCAATTAATTCGTTGACAGTGCCAGTTAAAGCAGAAACTCCGATTAAATCCACCACCTAATGCAAAGCATGCTTTCTAATAATATTTCTCGACAACAACCTTCAAATATGGATTGTAACATGTGCAAAACGTTCTTAGCTGTCATATAATATTCTTCCGAATAGTTTGCTCGTGTTTCTCAATCAGGTATTTCGGTGAACAGCCACCCGGCTAAGATTTCAAGTGATCGGATATTCCAAAGCAGAAAGTAAAAGAACAGAACCGGGGACTTCACCACGTCATTACCAGTCTCGATGTCTGGGTTTCCTGTTCTTCCTTTTTCGATAAGCTTGACCAAGGTGCTGCATACAAAATGAAATTTACTGCATGTACTGAGTGTTTCAGAATCGACCAATGATCCCACAAAACTTTCAAAAATTTCAATGAAAATTGCCTCTGAGAATAAACTCGGTAAATGTTCTTTCATGAACTCAAATTTAGGCTCAGAGTAGCCTGTACTTTAATGGAGAGTACTTCAGTGAGATTTCAAAAGGTTCTAGGTCTTTCTAATCATAGACTACAGTTGTGCACAGAAGAGGTAAGTGCGAATGATGGATGTTCCTCAGGCATGTGACTGTCCACACCGGGATACCAAGGGTCCCATGCTGATCTTACGGCGCCCAACAAAGTCCAAGATCTGACCCATCAGCACCAAAATCTAACAACTATAATATCTTTTAAATATTTACACACCATAATTAACCAAAGTTATATCGGTATAGTTGCCTATAGTTGCGTATTTTATAGAAAAATAAATTAAAGATATAAACTGATTTCAACAATTTAACTATTTCTAAAATGAGCTGACGGCCACTGGACACATCTTTAATTTTCATAGTTTGATATTCCAATTGCTAACATCCAGAACGCCAGACAAGATTCAAATGAACTTGTTTTGAGAAAAATTTCGAGAATCAATTTGTGTGATTGAAGTCTACCAATCAGACAAGGTACCAAGTTATTGATCTCTGACATAGTTCCTTATGTTGCAAAGAACTCATATCGATCGTTACCAGATGTTATTTCAGACTGGTCTTTCCGGAATTTCCGTTTCAAATGACATATTTTTCATCAAAGCAGACAGCCGATTGTAATTTTTCATCGTAATGAAATCTAACTAGATTACAACAGTCAAACGGTTCATCCTCAACAGCTAAATTACTTCGACAAGATTGATTGAACATTTTGAAATAGTTATCCAACATTACAGCTCATGCTTATGTATCCTGGAGCTTAAACACCAAATGTTTATTACCACCTGCGTATGTAGTACGGCGGGAAGGTAATGTTTTCACGGGCGTCAGTCTGTCTGTCCACACGGTCCACTGGTCCCATGTCCTTTCTGGGGGTACCCCATCGCCATCCCATAATACTTCCACTGGTCCAGGTCAGGCAGGAGGGATACCTTGGGATGGGTACCCCCCCCCCGGCCAGGTCAGGTTGGGGTACCCCCCCCCACCCCCAGAACAGCAGAGCGAGCACTTTCTACGCGGCGGCGGTATGCCTCTTGCGTTCACGCAAGACTTTCTCATTCAATGTAATTTTTCCTATTTCAGTTCACTGAATTCATTGAAAGACTATTGCAGACAAATATTCCGAACCTTGAAAACAGACCACTGTTCCAATGATGCTGGTCACAAAGTATATTGTCGCAAATTAAGAGCATCAAATAGACTACTTCTTGTACCATTAATTTCAATACATATTCTCTACATTTATAGGAAAAGCTCCACTATCTAAACCATAATAAACTGCAAATTACCTTTTGTTAATATTGTGCCCTGCATGTTTTCTACTGAGGGTCAGTGAAACCATTCATTACCCGTTGTTTTCTTCTGTTAAAGCTATCGCGTACAAAAGAAAAAGTAATTGTAACTTACCAATCGGTCAATAGTCCCAGAAAATCAAATCATCCAATCTTTAAATCGTCTCACCTGAAAATAATCCACATTCATAAGATTATCAAAGCTGATCACATCAATTTGTATATTTTGTGATGAAAACTTAAGTTTCAACAAGATTTTGTGAAGCATTATTCTACTAGACTTTGTTAGCACCTAAAAGACGGTGCACCATGTCGACTTCTCCATTTTTTTGCTACTAGATACTTGTTTTCCAAGCAAGACTAAGAAACTAAGGTGAAGTGTAGAGGTAATAAATACAGAGAAGAGCAGATGAGGTTGGAACTAACATCTTACCAGCAGAATACTTGTTCATGTAACATACAGGTTGTAGTAGTATACAGCTCAGGTTTGTAAGATCTACATCAGAAAAGATGCTTACATCGACTGAGCTACTTTCAGACGCTGGTTGAGGCTTTACATGTCAATGTGCCAGTCAAAGGGGGAAATGCAATCCGGAATACCAGATGGAGCACGGGCTGGTGTCTATAGTTCCGTTTCACTCAAGTTGTTAGCAGCAACGCCAAGCAGTGATTTAAAGGCCACAGGCCCAATGTCAAACAAAACAGGGTCTCCTTTATTATAACGACAATAACAACAACTTCCAGTTCCGAATCCTTAAGAAGGAATCAATTGTAAGAATGAAACAAAACTTGAATCTCTAGAAAAATTACTTCATGACATGTATATTCTACAACTAAAGATTTGCAAAAATGCGTTTTTGAAGTGATAAATTTCATCTGTTTCTCAGGGATTTGATGTGTCCAACAAACGCTTCACACTGTGTAACTAAATTTACAGCCGTTGCAAACCACTGTCTGTTATTCATTGCAGTGAACGCATTGATTGTGATATTACATTCTTGTAATAATACACTGCACTTAAAAAAATCTTCGACGAACTACAACCCCTACCCGTGTGGAACTGATTGATAGAAAAGTTGTTGAGAATGTGATGAATTCAGGGATAAAGGAAGTGATGCTGGTGTGGCGAATGCTCCACTTTCCCCGTTTGTTCGTGGAACTGAATCTTCCTGAACCCATTTCGCCGATTCAATCAATCAATCCAATTACGTCTGTGACGGTGCAGCACAAAAGTAATACAAAAAGTAGTAGTTTTGCACTGGCACGAAAGACCAACGGACCGAGCAGTGTATCCTGTTTATGGGGATTGTACTCAACTTTACACATTCTTTTGCTCATGTGCTAAAGCGATTGTCCAGATTTTAAATTTAACGAAGTCTGGTGTTGAAGTAATTTGGAAAAAGGTTCCGTGGTTCAAGCGCAACGTCCACTTTACTTCTTTAGGTTAAGACACTTAATAATTCGACAAAGAAAATCTTTCTATGCATGATATTACCGAAATATTCATAATTTTTACAATCATCTTGACTTAGATAGGTAGCCTAAAGTATTGTTTCCAGGTTTATTTGCAATGAAACTTGTAGTATGGTTTATCAATCTCTTCTTGAATCTAAAGTAAATAATTTCAGACAGTTGGAAAGCTTTTAGTGAAATTAACCAACATTTTGAACCTATTTTCATACATATATTGTGTGCATACTGATATTCTATGACATTCAGGATACCCATCCTCTTCGATTTTCTTACGAGTTTGTACATCTACTTACTCCCCAGCTGCTTAAATACTGGAAATCTGTTAAAAAAAAAAAAAAAAAAAAAAAAGAAAAGAAAAGAAAAGAAAAGAAAATCAACGTTGCGTGCAAACACAACAGCTGGCCCGTTGCTAGACAACGTTACGTCATAACACGTAGAATCTAGCTGATGATGTCATAGAGTGACTTGCATTTTGAAGATTTTAAAGATTACTGTTTCAAATATATTTGGATATTATCACATTTTGAAGACATAGATCTGAGTATGTAGATCTTTGCCGATACGTTTTTCACGATATTTCGATTTGTAGAAGAGATAAAGACAAACCAAAGGTACCATTAGATAGCCCTGAGTGTGTAGATGTCTCTAGAATTTTGAAGAATGAAAAAATCTTAATTTAAACCAAAGTT
>JBCAUG010514972.1:0-29732 GCA_038406175.1 Haplosyllis leylae | reverse complement strand
AAAATAAGTGGATTATTCAATGCGTACAGAAAATCTTTAAATAATTTAACCGTAATCTGTTGATGTGAAATGCCCTTGTTCAGTGAGCAATTATTCTTGTTGGCAGCAGGTTACCCTTCGTCGACTTCCTGAAGCGAAATCGATAAGTGCGAAATTTTGTGTAAAATTATGATCACTATTCTAAATTCGGTTCGTAGAAACTTATTTGTAAGTTTCAGATTCTTAAGTTCCAAAATTTCCTCACTTCATGCCTCACTGATTCTTGATGAGTTCGTTTAATTGCACAAGTTTCACTTCACCGAAGGTTGACTGTTTCTTGTTGAAAGCGAAAATGTTGCACGATGTCTGTCACATATAACAGAAACAAAAAGCAATGTACTCCGCCTTCACAAAGCACGTCGCAAAATGAACATAATGAAAGTTAATTAAGTTGTATCAGCGATTACCAAAATACAGTAGAATTGTTCCAAACACATTAGTCTACAATTGAATTATCATTTTTGCAGCAAAAGAACTAAACGTACATGACACAAGAAAGACCTCGCAACGAAGCCAAATGACCATGGCTCCCTATTCCTCGTGGACTTGCTGACCATTTTAGACCCAGGCATAGGTGGGAGGGGTTGAGGTGGGGTGGGTCGAACGAAGGGTCGAATTCAACGGATCAAGTTCAAAACGTTTTTGTGCTGAAACACAGATTTTGCCTGTCTGAAAATTTGTCGACTCTCACGGCACCCCGACCGAACAAAGCAACGAATAAGATGACTGAAGTTATCAACAGTTAGGGATCGCAAAACTTAATTCTGTTGGACTCAGGCGGCACACAATTAGGTCATCTAAAGGATTAAAGGAAACTTACTAATTAGTGAATATCCAGATCACCTGAGATAATTGGATTAACGAACCCACGTGATCATGCAACTAATTAGATGGACAGCAATTGGCCGTATTTGTGTCCGACAAATGTATCAAACGTGTTTTTCAGGCAGATTTCGTCTCCTTTGATTAGCAATTCGCAATCAACAGAATATTCCTTTGATGTTTTTTTCTACTATATCTGTTTAGAACCTCGTTCTCTTTTACTCATCTCCTGTTACTTCCACTGTTCTTAATGATTAATTCTCAAACTTAAGATTCTCTTTGTTTCACCTTTGGAAATTCTGAGTTGGACTTTAGCTCCTCTTTACATCACCTGGTGTAACTTTGACTCTGACCGAGACTGAAGTCTCTTAATTACCTAGTGTGACTCAGATTTAGACTGGAGTTCCTCTCTTGCTTACCTGGTGTGACTCAGATTTAGACTGGAGTTCCTCTCTTGCTTACCTAGTGTGACTCAGATTTAGACTGGAGTTCCTCTCTTGCTTACCTAGTGTGACTCAGATTTAGACTGGAGTTCCTTTCTTGCCCCACATGTTATAAGGAAGATTGAGACTGAAGTTCCTCTCTAATTCATCTAGTACGACACTGATTGAGACTGAGATTTTAAAAAAAAAATGCGGCCTTTTCGTGGGGAACTGATACCCCTGTTTAGGACTTCTAGTGATGTCTGCCCTGGGTTTCAAAGCCAGGGTGGATCCCTTGCATGTTTTCTCACTGTGTGATCCTCAGGTTCACCTCTGGTGCGACACCTGCTGACTGTGTACAGAGGTCAGTATGACAGCCGAACCTTTTTGACCCACATAGTGGCAGACATGTTCACAAGCATTGTTGGAGGTTCGGGCTTGGGCTCGAACTCACAACTGTCTGTGCGGCGAGCACAGTGCTGTTTACCACTCAGGAACTCTGGCTCGGCTACTGAGATTGAACTTCTTTTTTTACTCAGAATCAGATCTCACCTAGTGTAACTCGTGACTCAAAACTGAAGTTATTCTCTGTTTCACCTGATATAACTTTCACTCAGACTCAGTCTGAAATTCAAGTTGGTGTCACCTGTTGTAACTCAAACTAAAGCTCCTCTCGCCTCACTTGGTGTAACATCAGACTCAGACCCAGACTGAAGCTCCTCTCTGCTTTACCTGGTGTAACTCAGACTCAGACTGAAGCTCATCTTTGTCTCATCTGGTGTAACTCAGACTCAGACTCAGACTGAAGCTCATCATTGTCTCACTTGGTGTAACTCAGACTGGTGGTGCTAGTCATCAGGTATCGTGTTTCTGATTTCACACGTAGGAGGAGAACAATTACCCAGATAAAAGAGCTAATTAAGATCTCTGTTGCATACCACTTCCTACCATCTCCTGTCGTTCTCTGCCGTCTCCTAATGGTAGAGAGTACCTCAAAACTCTAAAACTCACGGTCCTTGCTTGGTCTCCGACTCAAAATTTCTTTAATTTCCTACATTTTTTTCAGAAATTCTGGTAAAAATTAGTGATCTTTTAGGAAAAGTGTACGCTTCAGTGGCCAGTCCTGGGTTCCCTACTGCATTGATTCCTCCAATACGTTACCTGTGTTGCCCCCTGATAGTTTCAGTGATTTGGGTTCGAATACAGGCCAAGCTGTCAAAGGAATTTTTTAAAGGACGAAGATTTGTCGGCTTTCCCAAGGATTTGTCAAGTCAAATTTCTTAATCTTTGTTGCAGTGAAATTACAAACGCGGTGAAAATTTGTTCATATTTTAACTTGAAAAAAAGAAAGATCTAAATATGTCAAATGTGCATTGATTTTCAGTTATTCTATGCAAATATTCAGTACTACATTATAAAATTATATATAGTCTAGAAAGTAAAATACTATACTGGTTTTTGGGTTAAAAATTCAAGTCAGGTGAATAACATGGAACACTTGAGAGTTAGACATTTAAAGATACCATTACCATCCGCATATGCGGATAGGTAATAATTTCAGTCAGGTCTGTGTATCTGTCTGTTTGGACTTTTTTTGACATTTGAACTGCTGCAGCTAGGAAGTTCATAATTCCACTAAAACTTACTCAAAAGGTCAAGGACATCTGAAGGTCAAGGTCATTCGGGGTCAAGGTCAAATTAATGGCAATAAATTTTCTGTCTATTGTAAATGTTTTTGTGATCTATGTGTTACTCAGATGATATGCCTTCGACTGAAAGGCATTCTTGTTTTTGCATGTTTTTGATTACATTTGAAAGAAAGAGAATTGAATATGATCAGAAAGATTAAGCAGAATATTATACTTTACAGCATTGCAGTGGATGTGATCTGGATGAGATCACCCGAGGAGGCCTATGGCTCTTTGGGTCTTGGTGTCTCCAAGGGTGGTCTCATCCAGATCACATCCACTGCAATGCTGTAAGGTGTTTATCACATGAGGAATGTGATCTGAATGTTGTAGAATGTGATCTGACCCAGACCACATTCTGTAGAATGCGATCTGACTCAGATCACATGCTCCTCACTTCAAATCACATTTTCAAATCAAAAAAATATAATCAGACCTCAGATCACATTCAAATTAGCCAATCAGAATGTGGGATTGCACTCTGAAATGTGATAAGGACTGAGGCCATCGTAACTGTTTTTATCATATGGTATCATACGGTCATGTGGTTTACCGTGTATCTGTTTTACTTGAGGTTGAGATTTCTGGCAGAGGTTCGATCCGATAACATACTCAACAGTTAAATTGAGTATCTTTTTGGATCCAAACATACTCGACGGTAAAATCAAGTATGTTTTTGGGCAGGTACTGCAGGCAAGAAAAAACATACTAGACACTTAAACTGAGTATGTTTTTCAAAAGTAAGTATTTACATGACCCAAAAACATACTCAATTTAACTGAGGAGTATATTTTTTGGGGACGAACGTCTGCTAAAAATCTCAACCTCAACCTCCGCTAGGAGCTTTGTAATGAGATTAACAGCCAGATCGCATATTCCTTTGCAGAAGTTGAGATTTTAGCACATATGTGATCTTTTTCATCAATTTTACATCACATACGCTCACCAATTCCGATGGATATATTTGGTTGTCAATAATAGAATTTGTTGTGTCATAATTATGTTTGATAATCAAGTACATAATCAGAAAATCACAAAAGTTTACAATGAAATAAAGCCGAGCAGGGAGTGGTCAAATGCCATACAGTGCTGTGCTCGCCACACGGATGGTAGTGGGTTTGGGGCCCGAACATCCACCAATACTTGTGGATATGTCCACAGGTATATGGATCAAAAGGCTTGGCTGCCATGCAGACCCCTATACAGTCAACAGATGTCACACCAGTGGTGAATCTGTGGATTACACAGGTCAGAAAGCATACAAGTGAGCGATCCACCCTAACTTGAAACCCAGGACAGACATCACCAGACAGGGGTATCAGTGTTCTCATAAAAAAGGACTTGTGTCCTCCAAAATTGAAAAAGAAGTTTACAGGGAAATATAATAATGTTAAACTACAAATCTGTTGAAGAGTTTGACGACTGATATCATTTGTAAAAACTTGTGTTAAGACATGAATATTATAATTGCGCCACTCATCACTGCTTGTATCTTGACACTATATCAAGTTGAGTAGAGGTGATTGCCTGTATATTTATCTATCAATATTTTATGTCTTCTCTGAACATGTCGCCTGTGCAGGTGTATCGCTTAAAAGGTTTACAGCTTCTTATATTAAAATGTGGACACCTGTGAAGACTAAAACATAGGTGGTCATAGCTAGGATATATTCATTAATTAATTTTTGTGTCTTTCATCTAATTCCTGAAGTACGACCGAACTAAAGGAGAAGTAGAGATCTACGCAAATCATTCAATGCCGACGACAACAGTGCCGACGGATTCCGACAAAGACTGACACATGCCGGGTCATGGTCTATTCAAGTGTGTTTTGACGCGTTTAATTGCGCCAATTAAATATCAATACAATCCTCAGGAACAACAAGTTTTGTCAGGTTTAAACCTGCGTTATTTGTCCACTCTGGGTAAAAAGAATTAATGTCATGGGTTATTTTTAATCTGACCAATTAGATGAAAGATCACGAAATAGGAAGATCACCATCTATTATCATATTGTAGACACATTTCCAAAAACATGTTCATCAGCTTAAAATAGTATCAAAGAATGAAAACAAGGAATTCGTCTGGTTAAGAATGGAGATGTGCGTGTAATTTGACAAGGAAATGTGGCAGGTGTTGTCGACTGGAATCAGGTGATTGTAGTTAAAAATTTTAAAAAAAGCATTTATTTTCGTGGTTACATTCTGATACGCCACTTTTTTCCGATACACATAAGGAAGTATACATACGGAATATCCAGTACATGCCAATACCAAGGGGCATACAGGTGGGGTTGTGGAATACGGTGCAATTGAGAATGTTACACCAATTCAATATCAGACATTTACACGTTACATGATCTTCAGTTCCAAAACGTTACCAAATTTTTACTTTCCAGGCCTATTAGGGTTCCCGTTCAATAGCTGGAATAAAACAAGGAAATTTTCAATTTGAAATATTTACAAACAAAATTGTTTTGCTCACAAAGGTTACTCTGTACTCTTCAAATTGCGCGACATCCGAAAGGAGTAAATTATTGCCTCTCCAACCGCAAATAACTACCTCAAGGATATTTTCCTTCCTTTATTGAAGATCTACAACTCTCTTTCTCTTGCAATTTATTAATACTGCCACGCTTCTTGGGTGAGAAAGCTCATGAATTCGCATATAAATGATGATATTGAATTTGGAACCATATTGCACCATATGAAATGGCAACATTGAGCTTTCATGTTCATCAGCAGGACAGGGGTCATGAGTAGACCCTCGGGCCCAATGTTGTACTCTATGTAATCTCATTACTAGACATTGTTCATTTCATTTTATGGTATGAATCCTGACAATGTTATGAAAGCGAGGAAAGCTTTATGGTCATTTATTTTCCCAAAAGGGACGGAATATGTTTGCCTTATGACAGAAGATCGTGGAGAAGTCTCCTTAGAAAGATCGTTTGAGGTTTTTCCAATTTATTCGTACAATGACCACAACCAGGAAGATGAATCCAGCGACTTGAAATAGTCTGCAATATGTAGTTTTTCAAAATGTGACTAGTGTAAAAAATCTTATAGTGATGGTACTTCCATAGTCCGCGATGTAGTCGTTCAAAATGTGACCAATGGTGAAGGTACTTCACTTGGTGGCTAGTGATCCTGTTCATTTTTCTTCCACTGTCTTGGCTGCCGCCTTTACTGATCCATCAACTATTAGGGTGTTCATTGGCAACTCCATTATCTCATCACGCTCCCACCGTCTGCATTCACTGGCAATGCAGTAGGAGGCATCTTGGTATCATCGCACGTAATGCTTGGATTATTTTAAATAGATTTTTAAAATATCTAGGAATGCGATTTGCAAGACGAAGCAAAACAGTTCTTTGCCCACTTGTAAGCAGACAAAATCATTTGTTTCCATAGAAACCGGCAATAGATAAGGAACCTAACTCCCAGAACCAGGAAGAACGACAATTAATAATACTTGGAAAATACGAGAGATAATCTGTTCCAATCCTGTCTAGTGTCCAGAGATCATCACTACTTTCTCACGACTCCAGGAAACGAATGAACGTTTAAGGTCTGCTTACACGTAGCATGTGCGTTCCCGTCTGCGTTTGCGTCAGATTTTGTATTGGGTTAATGGTGACATAAATGCACATGCAGAGAATAGGTTCCAACCCATTCTCAGTGTCAACATTTGCATCACTGTTAACACAATGTTAAAGTTGACATTGACGCAAAGGCAGACGTTAAGTGTAAACAAGGCTTTATTTGCAGGAACTTGACGGAGCTGCCGACGGATACGAACTAACTAGAAGACTGGCAGTAGGGATTTCCCATGTTGTACTATCATCTATTTTGGAATAAGTTACTGGAAATCAGTTCATCTATGTTGTGTTGTGGCCGTAAAAAGGTGAGTACAACAACTGATTCCTTACAACATCAATTGCGATTGCTACGTCGCTGACTGGGTTGAGAGGTTTGCTATTGAAACACCGTCTTTCAAATTTTTCAACACTCATTGGTACCCGTGTATTATTTGATCGTTCGATTTTTAGTTGTATCTCTGATTCTCTAATGCCATGTTGCTTACTGCATTTTCTCTCAATCGTTATCACTACCGAATTCGTCAATTAATTTTTGGATTTCGTTTATTTGTTTTTATTTACATTCGGTTTCCGTTATCTGTCACCTTTGATTTGAATCTAACTTTACGTATCGCTTCGTCGCAGGGTCGCACAGAGAGCAGTCGGCCGCCTTTAAGCAGAAATGTACCGCGAGGTGACCCACGCTACGCCAAGAGCGATGGGGTTGGGGTATGTATACCAGTGTCTATCTCCTTAAATCAATTGATTTTTACGCGGCAGCTTAAAAAGGAACTTAGTGTTGCTGTAGTGACATCAGTGACTATCGCTTTAACGACAGAAAACACGTGTGATGACAAACGTGGCCCATTACAGAGAAGATGTTTGTGAACGACGATGATCTGCGTGAAGCTGTTGAGGACATTGTGTCATGAAAACAGCTTTTAAACGCATGACTTAAAGACAGAGGCAGCACTTTTCATTAACAACCAAATGAGGAAAAATCTAAAGCCTTAACTGTTTACTCTATTTACAAACAACAAAATGTGTTATTTAGAAATTCTTTCTGGTCATGTCCATGGCATAGACCTTTTTTAGAAATCACAAAAAAATCAAAACATTTGATCTTTTACAGTTTTCAAAATTTGTACCTTTCAAACAATTAAAGTCTGTAAAATACAAAAGTTCAATTGTTATGATAATTTTTTTAAAAATAAAACGTTATTCAGTCTGAAAAAGTATCAAGGTCCTTTTTGGGTCCGGAGATCATTATCAAATGTGAAAGGGAAATTTCCCGTAAGATTCGGCCCATTATCACAGTAATCAATATGTAAGATGAACGAAGCAACGAAGCAGCAAAGATGATGGGGTCTCAATTCCTAAAAGAGTGCCTATCAATTCCGAACAAAATTTTCTAGGATTTGAACGTAGGGATCTCACAGGTCTCTCCTTGCGTGCAATCTGTTCTGTCTCCATGGTAACTACAAAGCCATGATCCCTTCCCTCAGAGTGTAAAGTGCCTTCTGGATTTTTATTGCCTCCTTTGCTTCCAAAAAGCATGTTGTCTTAATTGCTATTATTGGCCAAGAGGGTTATGCTATCCGGGGATTGCTCTCAGCTAATCAGGCAACCAATTAGTATCGACACCAACTGCAAATAGTCTTGGGATTTGTTCCTTGAAAATAATCACGGTTCATTTTACCATTAAATCGTTAGGCCAATTCATGACCAGGAAAGATATCATTTTTGTCTGGTAAAATTAATTCAGAAACGCGTTTAAAAGTTTCATCTTCTTGTTTACACAAGTTCTGGATTTGTTGTACCGTGATTGACTATGTATGTGACCAACAATAATGAAATTGCGACGTCTCAAATTTAAGACCCGTTCAGACTGATCCTCAACGGTCTCAACTTATTTTGACAAACTTTATGGCAATTTCCGTCAAATTTGGGAATTCAAAAAAAGGTTCAATTAACTCAATACAAAAATTAACTGCGAATGCTCTATTTTATCCAAGCACAGCTTTTCCGTGCGAAAAATAACAGCTTCGTGCGGCTTAAGAAGCTGTTCATAAATGCAGATGTCACCACTTTTAAGAAGGTAGAACTCTTCACTAAATAAGGCAAAAAGAAGCACTTCCGTGACCTATGACCAGTGGGAACCTCGCAATTCAAAGATGGAGTGGTTTCCATCTGGCACGTCTTTAGCGGTACATTTCTAAGGTGTTTGATGAGAGTTTTACGACAAATTTGCTTTTATTTGGTAGGAGAAGGAAGGTCCGATGGCACAAGGGAGTGGCAGGACTTCTGGTAGCAGGGACAAGCGCGCACACCACGATCAAACCCCGGGACTCCGCTCGAACCACGGGAGTAAGTTACGCGGGGAGCTATCAGCTGCTGAAGCTGCAGCCCGATCTGCCGCCGCAAATCTCGCCTCGGAGGCCAAGGCCGCAGTCCAAGCTCGAGGAGGATCCGGAGAAACACCCGCCCGACACCACCAAAACAAGACACATTCCTCAAGGCAGCAAGACCAAAAACAGCACAGGCATAGTCCGCACTCCAGTCCTCAAAGGAGATCACATCACAACAGGTCCAAGTCAAGTACTGAAACATTAGAAATGGGCATCAAAAATGTGGAAATTGTGGATGATGACACTGTCATTCAAACGGTGGAGATCCTCAAGAATCCCGGGCAGACATTGGGATTCTATATCCGAGAAGGAAATGGAATGGACAGGAATGAGGGAGTCTTTATTTCTAGAATTGCTCAAGGTAGTGTGGTGGAAAATAACGGATTGTTACGAGTTGGCGACGAAATTATCACGGTCAACTCTGTGGATGTTACTCGGACAAGTCTGGACGACGTTGTGATTTTAATGTCGATTCCAAAGCGCTTAGTTCTCACTATACGGACCAAACGAAATTACTCTAAAAACGCCTCTTGTCCAAGTTTGTGCACAATAGAACAAGAGGAAAAACCCATAGTCGTCCTCAAAAAGGGCCGCTCCAGTTCTGCTACAGCCGCAGAAATGACAGAAAAGTGTCCCGATGAATTCATCTTGGCAGGACAAGATGCCAGAGGATATTACGATAGCAATAGACATTCAAACTACGCCAAGTTAGAGGACGTTCGTCGGCAAGGACCTCCGACCAAACCCAAGGGTATAGCTCCTCCAGTACCACCTGGAGGACCACCTCCGTACAAGTTACCCGTGCCTGGAGACCGTCTGTACCAGGCTGGAGATGATTCTGGAGATAGTGGATTATCCAGTGAGAATTCGGGATACTCAGCTAAAGGAGGCGAAGGATCTTCGTCTCAGTCACAGACCTCGACCCACCATGGCTCATACCCTCAAATAGGCATTATTGAACGCGCTGTCGATGACCTCAGCTCTCTACCTCTTGACTCGCACGCTCTCCAGATAATGGACTCCAGATCTCCCAGGCTGAGTCCCAGGGATCCTGTGGTACAGTTCCATTCTCCCAAGGCTGGTCGGAGAGGGCTTCCAGGATCTCACATGTTGTACCCCGTGGACTACGCATCGGACAGTGAAGCGGTGCGGGGTGAAACGTACATAACCCGCGGCTATTCACAACGGCAATATGATCAAAATGCCATCAGACAGTTCCAAGAAGAGATTGAAAGAACCCATGGCAATTATGAAGGGTATGTGAACACCAAGCACAAATTCAGTAAGTCTCGAAGTTTGTCTCCAGGTCCAGAAAGCTATAATTCTGACTCTGAGGTGGTCTATGCCACCCATGGAGCACCCTTACGACCTCAAGGCTCGGCCCACCAAGGTGCTAAGCCTCAAATGATCTCCAGATTATTGGATATTGAAGATAGGTGTAATTCGTTACCACGCATGGATGCTGGAGAACCCAACCCCGAAGAGATCTCCCATTGGCTGAAAAAGTTTGACACGTGGTCAACAGAGCTTCAAGGTCAAGAAGAGTACAGCTCAAGTCTACCCACCTCCGCCTCTGGTAAGGTTTCTCATAAATCATTTTTTCTTAGCTTCAAAAATCTAATGGTCTGGCAGTTAAGAATATTTTATTAAATACGCTATATGGTTTTGAAATGCTGTGTTTATTCTGTTCAGCAGACTTATTCAGTGAAGTTCCTGGCCGTTAGTCACGATAGAATCTTTGGCTTATTTCAAAAGTAATTCTGGTATTATTGAATTCATTTCAAAATTGTCCAAGATAGAAGTTAAAAGTAATTCTGGTATTATTTAATTCATGAAACAGTCTTTGAGATATTCTATTTTCGATGTAATAAATATCTAAGAAGCGTAACTGATTACTTTGTAAACTTATTCACATAAATCTGTGAAGTACTTTTACCTTTTGCTTTTAATTATAGAAGTACTATTGGTTCTTTTTTTTCATTTATTGAACTTAAAATGCTCTGAAATACGAAGGTTTATCTAAATATAATTTATGACTCAGCCTATGTGACATTTTATGACAGCATGGCTTGTGATCCGATTGAAACATGTGTGTTTCATCGATTGTTTCACGATGTTTACCAATTGAATGGACAATATTGAAATTGCATTTTTGCAATTGATTTTGTTAATAAAGCTGTGTACACGCATAGCCATGATCATAATAAGCTTCGGTTAATAGACATTGCATTTAATTAACTCATGTAGGGATGGCGGAGTTACATGTTGCGGGATCAATACGAGGATTACCGTGATAATTCATTATCCTCCTTCTCATGCAATGTTATCGTAAGTGCGAGGAAGTACAGGTCTCCACGGACCTCGTGTAGTATGACGGAGGTTGTACCTTTGCTGTGCATGACATTCCTCTGCAATTTTCCTTTCATACGTCTTGTTGCGATGTGGATATATTAGATAGGATTGTTAGGGGAAAAGTTATTTTAAAAGAAATGTGGTGAATGTGACAAATTTTAGTCTCGGCTACGTTTGAAAATGCCTGTTTAATTTAGGAGTAAAGCGTGAAGTTTATGAATCAGTAAGTAGGACACAGGTAGCATTCAAATGAAGCTAAATGACAGAAACTATAACTTTTGAAGGCAAAACTGCATGTTTCGGTAGATAACAAATTGGCAATGAGTGACTGAACACTACGGATTATTTTTTTTACAAATTTTAATCCACTAGTTTCAAATCCTATCAACACTTGTTGTCAAACGTGAGTGACTCTTGATCAGAACGTGAAGCGGGGGATTAAACCTCTCGAATATAACGCAGACTGATGTATTAGGTAAAATGAATGCATAATTTCAGTTCCTTCCTTTAATCCACTGCCTTTCCTAACGCCATTAATTACCTTTTCGTGTTCAAATTACGGAAGCTTTTCGTTCTAATTAAGGATTTTCCAGGAACTCATTTTCTTTCCTTGGACCATGCTGAAAACTGAGCCGTCATTCCGCCGTAATGTGGAAGAAAATTTCCTTCCCAAATGAGAGGTTTTTTATAATTTAATTGTTTTTGCTGCAATCGAATTGCAGATGTTGATTGAATTTGCACTTAGAAGTGGCAGGAGAATGTGCTTGTTTCCCATTACGGTTCATTAGGATTATCAATTCAGACATTGTTTCTCCTCAATTAATTTCACATTTCACATAAATTAAGAAACAGAAAGTATTCTGATAAACAGGTGGATTGACCTGAGCTGGAGAGGTCCATATTCAACCCGTCTTTAAAACGCAGCAGTATCCTACACTTGTGCAATTCAAACCAATCTATTTCATTTCATTTCTTAGTCATCCTAGTTACATTTGAACAGAATTCTGATTGTATCACACAATTTCAAAATTTTTAAAAAATATACGAATCTGGAAACTTCATGTTCTGAATGTTAATTCAATCACTAAAGTTTTGTTTGAAACAAACAATGTTATTTAATACACCAGCTGATGGAAATGTACCATTTTGTTTCTTTATCTTTCATATTATTTTTTCCACAACAAAAAAAAAAAGAAATTGACAGTGGTAAGTAGTCTCTTTTGAATTCTGCCCTTGCCTATGTATCATGGACAGCTGTTGTTGTTTGTTGTTGAAAACCGAGGTGCAGCGCTTTGTGCAGGTCTGGCGAATGCTCTCAAACCTTTTTGTTACAGTTGTGATGTGAGGCACATTTGGTTCTATATTGAGGCAAAAAGCGTTTTTGTACCTATTAACATAACAAATGTAAAGTGCAAGTGTTGCATGCAAAAATATCACGTTGACATGTCGATTTTTATCAGGAGTATCATAAAAGTTTTTAACATTGTGTCGCAATAGGAATATTCCCATTGATCTTCTATGGATCGGCGCACATGAATTGATCAGCGAATATTGATATGTTGTGTAAGCATAGAGTGTTCAGTGACAGCTTCTAATGGAACTACTGTATGAGTTGTTCCTAGTAGCTTTTTGTCGAGCATTAACCTATTTTGCCAATTTGAGTTACTCTTCATACAAGAGTGTGAAAAATTGCTAATGACAAACTCTGCCGTTTTCATGCCGCATTTAACTGTAGCAATCCATTGTAAATATCACAAATGGGGGTACTTGAAGTATTGATTTAAGCGGTGAAAATTATTCAAATTAGTCTCCCTCAAGCATTTTAAAGTCCTACGCCATCCAAAATGTATGCGCCCCTTCAATATCAATAATGTGAAACTGTCAAATCTGTGAATAAATCCAGTTTAAATCTCCGAAAATGAATTATGCTCCAACTTTACAATGCTGGTAAGCTTGTTCCGAGACTCTTGTGCCTTATTCAAGTCTCACCCTCAACTAATATTTTATTTGCTGAAATAAATTCAAAACACCACTGGATATTTCATTTGAAAAAGAAAGGTTTCATCTAAAGCCTACTGCTTTTCTGGATAAGTGATGGAATACCAAAACCCCATCAGTACGCCCAGTATTTTTGGGTGTAATCATCGTCCAAGCCAGGTAGAACACTAGAACACTCTGAAGTATTGAACCACGAATTGGTACTGGCTTGTATAAATGAGTACAAATAATCCTTTGCTGGGCGGTTGGTGGTTTGCAAGCAGAGTACTGATGGTTAAACAAAATTCTTGCTTGTTGCAACAAATCATTATGGCAAAATATAGGAAATAATGGTCAGTAAAGCAATGTAGCCATCACCATTAAATTTGCCTCAGATATACAGATTTGCAGGCGGTGGGTGTATGGCCATTACTTAAAGTGGAATAATAAAATGAGGTCTGACATTGAGGAACCAGTAACAGAGATCAATAGAATTCCTGTTGATTTGATTTATGCTCTGGTTGATATTCACATCTTGTGCACAATTGCATAACAGACCAATAATTCAATTCCTCAGAAGCGCTGTATCGGTATGTCATTTCCATTCCACGAACGAACAAAGAGATTGATATAGATCTATCTGATTCTCTCACTACTGAGCAGACGTAGCACTGGAAATGAGCCACAAATGCTTTCATTTGAAAACATTCCAAGGCAAAGGATATTCAAAGATTACCATCAGAAAGACTCCTTCCTTTGAAAAAAAATTCTTACAACTTAGTTCATCAGTGACACTGATGAATATTTGATGCTAAACAATAAATTGTAGTTCTGAGCTTTACAAACTAACTAAAATAGCTATCATGCTCACAATCATAGAGCTATTACAGCCTTTAACAAATGAAGTAAAACGAAAGTTTCTTAATGTTTCTGTTGCAGCGAAAAACATCGTCTTGATGGCTTCAATATCTTAGCAACAGTTTTTCTTTGTAATATCGAAATGTCTGAAAGATGTTCAGACAAACATGTTAGACAGTGGCGATGATAATGTCAAAATCCTAATACAAAAAACTAGTTCCATTTTCATCAAATACGCCTCATGTATAAGACGATCTAAAAATAACAGCAAACTTTTCTCCGGCTGCACAGAGGATTAAAATGTAAAGGAATGCCTTAATGCGGTTCAATGTTGAAAGCAGTATTAATGGACATGCAGGCGGCACCATGCTGAGGTATAGGAGGCATAAATGTGTTGAAAACAATATAAATCATTGTCTTTGCACCTCGCAGCATGCCAGAATATTGCTTATAATGGGTCTTTATTGCTTGAAAATCTATATAATTACTCAGATCAGTAGGACTCACTTACAGTGTGGCTTCCTGATTTGCCTGCGGCCAGACATTTTCGTGGGAAACCATTAGCAGTATATTTACCCAGTACAGCAGGTATTGAGGTTTGGCTGCTGGAGGAAGAAATATGGGAATCTTGTGAATATTTGAGAGCAGGTAATCCATCATAATGGGCTCTGATGTTTCTTCCTCAGCCGCTCAGTAACTATTATCAGTTACAATAATGGCTATTGTGTTACCTGCTGAAAGGTCAGGAAATACACCATGCTTTAACATAAGGCGTTTCTTTTTATTCTGCCTTTACCGCATCTTTTCGTGAAATGCGTGTATTTTTCGAACCTAAGATGAAATGTAATAGCACTTAAGGATGTGGTAACGAGAACTGAACTTGCACTGATCATATGAAATCCGCCGGAGGTTGAATCCATTACCACCTACTATATTTAAATCCGTTTTGTTAATATTCTAAATGCATTAGCACTTCCCAATAAGAGTCATTTAGTACAGAACAGTTTTTCATTAATTTTGTGCCTGTATATATCCAAAACGTTTACTCCTTTTAAAATTTTTTGTAACGTGATAATCAAGTTTTTCCTATTTAAAATTTTGGCAAATGAGGCACAGGCATTTATGTTATCTTGAAGTCTGAAGAAGGAATATGTGAGCTGTTTGCTAGATCAATTAGGGTAGGGAACAGATTTCATGTCATAAGGATCATATTTGGCCAAACAACACGAATACCTCTGTCTAATTGGTTAACGTTTCCAAGTTTCTACACAAGAAAACTCGAATGATCGACATTATCCAATAGAGAAATAAACATGGCAAAAGAACAAATATAAACGTTGCCGTCGGTACTGGTCGGCTGGGATACGGGTAGAAGACGTCCTTCTGGAGACATGCAGAGGTGGACGATGGACTTCTAGCTGACCAGATTGAGGCCGACATCCAGTACCCACACTGTTCGTGCACTTATATAACACTCCACTGATCCACTGCGCAATTAAGCGTAAAAGTTGATAGATCAATCTGGTCCGGAGGTTCAGGGCTGTACGTACGTGATAGTATGGATTTCTTGACGTGTAATTATAGTTCTGACGTTAAGATGATTATTGCACTAATGTCCATGCGGCGTGAGATCGATCGAATGGACATGTAAGGAGATGAAAAGGCTCGTAATCAATGCTGCACGAGTCACCTTGGTGAAAGTGATAGGCTACACGAAGCACAACAGTTGCACTGGAGACCAGTGCTCTCGTGCCGATAGGTTCCTTACCTGACGTACTTCAGTGCTGCAGACATGTTTCTATAACAGTCATATCTACTGTCATAAGTGGGCGGTTACTTACCCACCAGGCGAGTGTTGAATAGTGGGTTGAAAGAACTCCGTTAAATCTTGTGCACTAATGTTATTCAGACTCGTGTGCTTGTGTTTCTATCATCCGGACTTCAAAATATTGAAAATGAAGAATTTGTTACTTTTTAATGTGAAATGTTGAAATATTTATGGAAAGAATGTTTTTATATTGCAACAAGTTAGCAAGAACTTCCTATCATGAAACGTATATAGTTTTATATCTGCATTAGGTAAAACCTGCCTTCTCCCTGTTGAACATAATACGAGAAAATTGAAGCAACAATCTATAATGTAAACATTGCATATTGACAGCCATATTTCATATGCCTTTTGTAGGTCTGAAACTGTAAATTACCAACGGCCTTTTTTGTCTTCTGACTCAATCAATACAACATTTTCATTATGTTTTATGATTTACATTTTGTTGTTGAAGAGTTTGCAGTCATAAAGAGGAAATATTATAAATAATAATTCAGACACGAACACAAACATTACAGTGTTAGGTAGTTGTACGATTATTCTTGCACCTTCCAATTATTGGTAATATTCTCTTTTAATTTAGTGAAATTTTGTTAATTTTTATGAGCAAATGGGTCAATTTACAATAGAGGTTTTGCAAATATTTTTTAGCACGTTTTCCCAATTATAAACATTTTCGATCGAAGACATTCTTGCACTTCTTTTTTGTGAAACGAAACTTCCTGAGTATACAATGTTTTCCTAGAACTTGCCTGAGGCAGATAATTTATCGAAAAACTATCAGCTCCCTGTTAAAATTCAACCATTGACGCCATCATGCTCAGAATTGAATGAATTTCAATCTGTAAATAACTATAAATAATATTTTGATAGATTTTTAAACAAAATATGAACTTTGCTTTTAAATTTATATTTCTTTTTTATAAAAAATTTGAATCTATTAAAATTGCCATAGGAAAATATCTAATCAAATTCAAATCTAATGCTTTTCCTGGATTAATCTCTTTCAATGAATCAGTTGAATTCAACTAGAACCAATCAAACATGACTGAAAAGCTATTTAAATTGTTTGGAAGTCTCACAGTTGCAACTGTCTCTGTGATATAATGGTTATGTCGGATCACTTATGATAAGTAGGTTGTGAGTTCAAATGCCACAGAATTTCATTTGAATTTTTTCATCAAATCAGATGGAACTCAAATCTTAACACCTTCTACAGGATAAATGGTAAATATTGAGAGATATTTTTGCAAATATATCACTCCTTTTTTGTGAGGAAAAACAGCAGTGGTATTACCCAAGATTGAAACTGTAGGCCCTATCTATGTTGCAGAAGAAATCATGTTTTGCGCGGTTCAGAATTCAGATGCTTTCAACGTTATTCACTATAAAATTAGGTATACACACCACCAAAATAAAAATTGCGTGTTTCAGATCTGCAGGAAAAATTCCCCAATTTTTTGGGGTCTCTACTTTAGATGATTGCGAAAGGTTTTTGTCACTATTCTATTCGGTCACGTTCAGACACTAAAGGACTGGCTTAATGGTAGGTAGACCTTTTACTAGCCCTGACATGCAATGTGTAGTATTTCATTCATGTTATGTAATTTAGGAATTCACTTTGCAGCAGAGAAGTCCATTTGTGCAATTGATACAGTTGCCATTTCCTTCCCCTGGGTGGAACCGAGGCTTTCCAATTTGATTTAGTGGTGGCAAAAAAAAAATGCGTTTGTGTACAGGAATCCGCAACTTTAATTATCTTGAGATTCTTCATTTCCTTGAGTTCCCCAAGAAACACTGCTAAAATTTATCGCGAAATTTAAAGAAACAATGAATTGAGTTTTTCCGTTTTCGGTCAGTTAAATTTGTCAATTTTGTTGAAATATTGACCTGTTTTTAACAAATACAGACCTGTGTAAGTCACTTAAATACGTCCATATGGAAATAGATACCTGTGCAAAAACTTCAATACACTTGTATTACATTAGCACTTGTATTACACATTTGTACACACTGGTAGCAAAATAGTTTAACAAATTTAAGATGCAATTTCAAAACAGAAAAACTCAATTGTTTCTTGACTGAGAAGCATCTTAAAACTGCAAAAAAAAATTCTGTTCTGGTCAACCTTCCCGAAAACTAGAAAATACCGGTTGATGTTTTTTCATCAGTCCGCATTTATCAACTGAGTCAAAGAGCCTTTGTCTGAGTGTAAAAAAATCTGCCGAAACTTTTTGAGTTCTTTCAGGAAACAGTTTTCTCCCATTTCTGCAGTCAAAAGTGTTACATGCAACAGCCATCAATCACGGAATCTATCCTTCTTTGACAAAAACAATTTAAACGTATTATATTCTGACAAATTATGATTGATTTCTGCTGCTGAAATATTTCAACTCATCCATTCAATCCACTGAAATAGTTTTACAGTGAAGCTTAGGAGTTTGTTGCTTCCGAGATGCTTTTTTATTTTATTTCCTCTTCTTCATGAGCAAAATAAATGTGTATTCCCAAATGGAAACTATGCACACGTGACAACTTTCATAAACTATCTGGTATTGTCGGAACAATATGATATTGTTTTCTCTTGGTTTCAAACGCTTTTCCTTGGCCGTGACTTTCACAATTTATTGTTCCAGATATTTTAACAATGAAATATTTCCCATGGAAAATGGGAAAGGAAATACAATTAATTTTTAAAAGGCCAAGTTGTGTGTGTGTGAAACGGTCCGACTGATGCATTGATGCTTATTACACACCTTGTATTCGAGCGTCTTTACTGATCAGTTGTTCTTCATTTTTCGCAGAGACACTTCCAAATATCTTAATACTTGTTGAAATTTTATTTGTATGCCTGAGCACTGACTTATGGAATATGTTTTACCCTTTATACAAAACATAGTTCTACCATTGATTGTGGATTTCTCAAAAGTCATTGGAAAGGACAACCAGTTAGTGAGGTCACTCGATTCCATGAAGTGTGTTGAATTTATTTTGCTGCAGTAGTGGCTGCAGTGTATCATTTACCATTACTGCCTTGTGGATCTTGAGTTGAGAGAACAAAACATCCATGAAGGAAGATCATGGAATTGCCGATACAATATTGCATGCCTCTGTAAAATTTGAATTTACTGCCTAATATGCATGTGTAATATGACAGATATCATATCATGGTACATGCAATTGAATGAAATAAAACATTGCCTGTAAAACAATGTGTAGTGAAGGTTGGTTTGCTGAAACCTCGTTTGAAATTCGATGGTTGCCTACCCACATGACACAACCGATTGAGTAGTTTTAATTTCATCGCTGTGAAAGAAAAAAATGTAATGTAGTAATTTCATCTGTGTTAAGATTTCATTGCATTGAATACAAATTTAAAGTGACACGTAAATTGCCAGTAGCATTATTTTGTCAAAGTGTAAAATTACATGCTGTTACTTTGCGAAAAATATAATCAACTATTTTTTTCACCCATAATTGATTTTAATGTAGATATCTTTATCAAGATTACAAGGTTGTTTTTCTTAAAAGAATCGTGATTCACAAAAACTCAATAGAAGAATTTGATTTCTTGTTGTCTCTTTCAGTTGTTTGCGTCAGTACTTTCGTGGACAATCTTGTCCTGGTTACCGGACAGCTGATTACCAAAGTCCTGAAACTCATTTCTCGTCTGATGAACTTTGTGATTCATTAGAAAGTTACATTTATCCTTGAATTAGGTTTCAACTACATTTCAATAGGTCCGAGTTTGGTAACTCTTCTTCAAAGTCGAAGGTTTATAACTAATGAATGACAATGTCCTAGATACGTAGGCGAGTAACATTAGAAAAAAACCAGGTTTTCCTGGAGAGACGAGGGAGTGAAACTCTCCTGACTGCAGAAATATCATAACATATGTCTATGGTAAGCTGTACATACGATGGCCACAGGGACAACCAACAGAAGAGGTTTGGCTGTATAATTTCATTCTTCATGTGACCCAGTCAGTGTATTTTGAAGGTATTTTGTGTATTTTGAAGGTATTTCGTGTATTTCGGTATTTCGTGAAGGTATTTTGTGTATTTTGAAGGTATTTTGTGTATTTTGTGTATTTTTAAGTGTATTTTGACATAAATATACCTACACATTCAATTTGCTACAAAAAGCGTATTGGCTACCGTCCTTAGAATATCAAAGAAATTTATACAGAAAAGGCTGAATCGCTCTGTTTGCGAGACGTGTCTTGTCACACCGAATTATTTACCTTTCCCACATCCGGTATAAGAGTCGTTTTACTGACCAATTGTCCTTCCCTTTACCATACTGACTTTTGAAAAAATCCAAAACATATGCTCAACTGAACCGCATATACAATGGGTATTGCCTCAAAATGACACACAGTTTTCTGATATTTATGAAGTCCTCAAAAAGTCAGTTCGTCGGAATGGAAGGACGGCCAGTAAAACCACTCGAATACCAGGTGTGTTTCTAAGCAGAACGCATAACTAGCTTGGGGGGGGGGGTTGCAAAATTGTAACACTCGTAGAACATCATCTTGTGTTAAAAGTTCTAGTTGACGCCAATAGAAATGCTTCATTTCCAGACACACCCTTTTTTGTTTACCTTTGCAATTCGCCATGCTTTCGTATAGGTGAAATGCATTGAAAAACAAGTAATGCATGAATTCCTCGGTTCTTGCTGAATTGTGAACTGCGTGACAGTTTTCAGGTTTCAATGATATATCACCGACACGTTCGTGATTGATTAACCTATCTCGTTACGGAAACGAGAAATGATTAATTGATGGTTTGTTTATTTCTGTACAGTTTAACGCTCCGTTGACTTTCATTCTACGCCCTTCGGCGTGAAAGGATAAAAAAGCTGGATTTAATAACGTGTCATGTAGTTATTGTGCATAACATGTATATTTTATCACTTTAAGTCATGCTGCGATAATCCTAAGTTGTAATTTGTGGAGAATACATTATGGAATATATTCTCCATATTATGCTCACAACCTCATGCTCGAATTTGTTGTATCCCTTGATGTAAATAACTGTGCTGAAGAGTATTTTGTTTTCAGGAGCCAATACTGAGATGGCAATTCAGCTTTCAGCGCGATTCTACCCGTGGTGCTAAAAAGCGACAACTTATAAAATTCTTGGTTCTAGTTTGTCAGATTGAAGAAGTTTGTCTGGTGAAGAAGTCTTCATATAAGAAACTCAAGTTGTCTCTGATATCTGTTGTGCTTGAGATAGAATCACTAACCTTTTAGCAGCAGGTCGCTGGTCACTCTCAAAGTGTAGCAAGTAAAATTTTAAACTTAGTATTGTGTGAACAGCATCCGAAAATGACCACCGCCTCAGAGGAGTTATGCTTTAAATTTAAAAGGAAAACATTTTGTTAATACAATCACGGACTCCCATTTTATTCCTCTGGTAATTTTATCAACCTAAGTAGAAATCGGAAACTGAAAGGAGCAATGCTGCTGTAATTCCCAGCGTAGCTGTGCATGGCTGATGCTTTAAAAGGAGAAAAGAAAACGAAGGAAATTCTTTCACATCTGGCAAAGTGAGCTTAAGACGAAGCCATTCTATCAAAGGAGTTGAAGAAACAATCAATCACCATCATGCTCCCATGGTATTCAAGGAATGACTTAATTTTAAGCCCGTGATGATGGATGGATTTCTTGTTAAATTGCCAAACAAATTAACGAACAGATTTCACAAACTGAGCACATTTCTAGATCAGTACCCTGGATAGTATCAGAATGATATTCCAGTTTATCTGTTTATAATCACATTGCAAATTTGTCAAATTTGACAAATTTTTGCTCCACCAGTATTTCCAATTTGTAATAGAAGTATATATTTTACCAGAGTGTTGTAAAAATACATAAAGCAAGGTACTAAGTTATCCTGTATTCAATTAAAAATAGTATTTCAAAATATTCTACACAAATTTGACAAATTTAACTGGGAAAAAAAAGAGAAAAACTCGATTGTTTTCTTGTACTTTGGTTAGAGGAGAGAGAATGACAATTCATGACACATGGACATTCCCTGCAGTTTCTTCCCCACTGATTTTTTACAACCATTTGTGTCACGTCTCTTTAATCGGACAGGAATATTTCATAGTTTAAACATCTTGTCTCCAAGGAACATCCCTTTAACATTCACTGTGCCTGTCTCTGTGGATAAGTGAGTGAAGACTAGTTGACACTACTTCCACATGGCAGGAGACTGGTAAGAGATACAGACAAAAGGTGTAGGTGTGTATTCTGGAGGATTTAGACGAATCACTTCCTTTAATGTTCCGTTTGACAATGTCTTTCAAAGTTTCCCTTTCTTTGAGAAACACTACAAACCTATGTGGTTAGTGGGGATTCTTTACAAAACCACAAAGGCGAAAAAAATCACACAAAAATAAAACCTTTGCTCAAATCACAACCTGATCAAGGTAAAATTCAATAAGTCAATGTAAGATTTTCAGTCTTGATTTCACTCTTTTTGACATTAAGCGCGGTTTCAGTGCAAGCAAAGGAACATTTCGCTTATCGCCCACATTACGAAAATTCTATGCAATTATGACAGTCAAAATCAGACGCAAATGGGCCAATTAGATCCTTCGTCCACAACTTGTTGGACTTAAGTAAGAGTTCGGCATGATGTTAATTGGACTCGTCTAATTCTCTCTTTTCTCATATCGCATTTTCCCAAGTTGAGATTGAAAACGGTAGATTTACAGCAGGGAGTCTTTACGGCATATCAGGAGACTACTGTAAAGGGATCTACACTATTAGGAGCCATAATGATGGTTGTTTCTAGAAGAAAGACGTTATTTATTGCCAATTCAACAGATCAATAATTGATGATAATGGCTCCTCAATGTATTCGTTGCAATGTCAGGAGCATGTCAAGGCTGAGCGGGAACCTAAAGTTCCAACCAACACAGGTGCGCATGAGAAAACAAAGCAGAATCAAAAATCATACTGATGTCTGTCAAGGTGAGACCTCAGATTGAATGCGTTTTGTCAGAGACGTTCAGTTTCAGAAGACACAATTTTCCTTTTCGAATTGATCTTAAGTTTGTCAAGTTAGTCAAATGCAAAAGTGACCACCAGTGTCAAAAGTACCATTCAAGTCTGAAGATGCACCTTACTGTCTTTCGACAAATTTTTTTTAAAAAAGCAAGGCAACAAATGGTAAAAGTATTATAGGCTTTTGGAAGTTAGAAGTCAGTTAAATATAAAAATATTTGCATTGTATTTTGCATTGCATCTTGTTTAATCTCAGTAAGGTAATATTTTAGTTACTTACCAAGAATATATTTTATATTTTAGAAGTAGTTTTTCAAAACGCAGTGTAGTCGTATACATACTTGAATACTATCCGTGAGTGTACTTATACATACGTTACCAGTGGTAATGGGTTGTGGATATTTACTGTTTGAAAATCACAGGTAGCTTCTTTTAACACATGAGTTCTGGTGATCTACTTGTGGTTAATTTTACACTTGACTGATTTGAGAAATTTCAATTAATGGGAAGTCTAGATTCATATGTTTTTTCATCATTTACATTCAAATTTACATTCAAAACATGATTTATTAGATGTTGTGTGTCTTCCTTCTCAGCTGATCTGAACATGTCCTGGAACAGCCGGAGAAATAATCAAATATGAGAATACCAATAAAGAAACAAAAAATACAGCAGTCTCACTCCACCCACAGGAGATATCGAGATATTTGTTTCTTTGACCAGACGAGAATAGACGTTTATGAATTAATAATGAATCCCTTGTTTCTCCGAGTACTCAGCCATGTAACTGAGGCGTATATTTATCTTGTTTTATTGTAAGCCGTTTGTTACATTTTATGATTTAAAGCAAAAAGATGCAAAGATATCAAAACTATTTTCGCAAGCAGAATTTTGAGACATTCTCATCGACGTAGATGAAAGAAACACTTGGGAACACGTTGTATTTAATATTGGAAAACTAAATGTATGTAATTAGTATCAAATAGAAATGTCATCTTGCTACAAGGCATCTTGTCAGTTAAAATATATATGTAGGTTTTTCATCGAACAATACACCAAGGAGTCTTCCTTCTAACGCATAGGTATCTCATTACGCCGCACTTTGCTCAGTTTCTGATAAAAAACATTCCACTTTTTTGCTTGAATATATTTTCCTATCAGAAGAGTAAATGAAAGGCATCTTACCTTTTATAATTTAGGTAGTGCGGGAATATTGTTAATATAGCAAAATGCCTTTGACTGTCTGGCGGAGATATCAAAGGAATTTTATAAGTCATCAATCAGCGTTGCGTCAGTATTGTCGCAAGTTCAAAGCTCCCAATTTTGACGTAGTAAGACGGATCTGTTGCCACTAACTAACGTTTTATAACTTGGGAAGCAACCCCTATCGCCATTATTATCCACAAACTGGTTATCTACAAGAAGCTTGTTGCAGCTCCTTTGAAGAAGAGATATCTCCTTGTAAATCAGTAAGCAATGTGTTCGTCTGGATGATACTCGGCTTAATGGTACAGGCTCGGCTGAATCTGGGTCTGCCGAAGAAAACCCAAATTTAAATTCCGGATTCTTCAAGTGCTACTTTAGCAGTCAATGTTGCCAAACTATAAGGACAATAAACTTGATTTGTTTCTCACATCTCCTGTATTTGCAATGTAATAACTATAATGAATGTGTTCATTCGTCTATGAAAGTAGTGCACATGTTGTTGGCGATCTCTGTATCTTAAATCCGTTTTGGCTTTTTTGACCTCGAAGTTTTCCCAAATAATGACAGACAATCGTTTTTGTTTCATTAGCTGACATTCATTTTTAGTAAAACGTGACATGATTAATTCAGACAACTACGGAAGGGGGCGTTAAACCTAGAGGATTAAGTGTTAAACCTCGTTTCGTGTCTTGGACATTTTCCCCAAGACGTGACACCATGAAAATAGTACACCAACTGCAAAATAGACAAAATTACTTTTCCAACATTGCTTGAGCCAGAAATAAATTTAATTGCTTTGTCATTTTATCACTTTGGCTTATTTGAAAAAAAAACTGGGTACAGTGGATGATGACCATGATTGCTACTGCCATTAACATCAATAAATTCGATTCATCACTTGTGGTGTATCAGAAGACTAATTTTTATTAACTACGATTGATCTGCCCACTCTACTCATTGAACCAATATTTAATCATCACTATTTCGAGGACAATAATTTGTGTATGAATATTTAATCATTTGGGCATTGAGGAACCGTTGTGACCTGAGCACAGCTCATCCATCATTAATGTAAATACGCGAGTTTGTTTTTGGTTCTGAGGTAGGGCAAAAACGCTTGTCATTTCAAGGAACGATAATGAGCGGCTGTTGTCGGAAAAACTAAATTTAAACATCACATTAAATTTGGTTCCTAGACACATGTGTGGTTTTACTTGTGTGTGTTTTGTTGGTGGGGTTGGTGTTGGTGGACATCCTAGGGGATGACCGGGACAGTACTAAATGTAGTACTCAATATGATATAAAATGCAAATGAATGGTGACTAATCAAAACTAGAGCATTCCGAAGTTTGTATGTGAATACAGACTTATTTATGATGACAGGCCAGTATGTTTGCCTCAAGTTTCCAGAATTTATTGGGACATAGGGAAATGAGAGAATTTTCCAATACTGTGAATGCGCTACCAAAGTGAAATCTTCACTCATCCATATTTGTCTCTTTAATTCATGATTTTGGTCAATACACTGGTGTACCCTGCTCTTGATTCGTGTGATCTTATTTTATCTTGTTTATATTTTAACTCACAATGTTTGTTCTCTGTCGGATTCTTTTTTTCTTCAAAACTTTAGAATATTCAATGGTCCTCTTTTGGCCTTAAAATTGCAGAAATGAGTATTTGCCATTGTGCCTAATTGCCTAGATAATGAAGATGTTGCCACTACCAAGGCCAAAATCTCGATGTTAAAGCTATTCAAGAGACACACTAATGTTTAATGCTTTTCACCCAATTTAAGACGTTTTCTTGAATATTCCGTAAGAAAAATTCAGCCAGAAATAGCTGGAGGCAACTGTCATTCTTTGTGATGGACAAAAAGGGCGGCTCTCTTCATAGGACGGTGTGTATTCAGAGCATACACTTCTTGACACATGAGAGGAAAATTGATTGGTACATGTATTGGTAGTATGTGTCCTGCTTCAAGTAGATAGCAGCCATATTTTCTCTTTTTACCAGACAGGAATGGCAATGTATGAATTAATAATAACCCCTTGCTTCTCCGTGTTTCTAAAACACATGCAAGATTGGTATATTATGGGAAATATTGAGTCAACTTTGAGGTGAAGCTCTGTTGTGAAAACTGTGTGATAATTGGCCACGTAGCCTGCAGATTGGTCAGTAAATGGAGATCCTAATTGGCAACGACTCCAAACTGCCGAGTGTAAATATCTCCATTTAACAGGCCTCTAGATCTCTGGTGCTTTAATTGGATCTGACCTTTACTGTATTTGGCATTCCTTTTGTGGCATTAAAACCATAGGCCTATCAAATGAATGTGGAGATGAGTCACTCAACCACTGCGAAAAAAAGTGTTACGAGATTATGCTATGTAAGAACTGCTCAACCACCACTTTGCTTAGTCATCTGTTCCACTTTTACACCATTGGTCTCTTTTTTTTGCCACAAAATCTACATTGAAACACGTATGGAGACTCAAGCACTTGAAATGATTGTACATAATTTCAAACTACATTGCAGTCCGTGAGGAATCAACGCCACAGGCAAAGAAAATCTGTTAATACGCAGTTAAATCCAAGACTCGTGAGATCAATAGAATTATTTACGAAAGTTTCGTATGCACTATTCACACGTTTTGTATATCTCAGTTCAGTCGGTGCTGTTCCTCGGAAAGTGAAACAAACTTTGTGGCAATTGATATCAGATCATTCTGTAGTACCTACCACACACGATCTCATGCCTTCATCAAACATGCAACCATTCGTGTTTTTCCTATTTTGGTTTTGAAATAAGGTGAATTTATCTAATTAGAGCTCCATGGAGAGTGGAATCTATTATCTGTGAATGGTAATTTGTTCACATATAATGTATCAAGCTATGCATGGATAGTGGAAATTTTATACTTTACACTATTCATGGAGATTGCTCATTCATTTTGCAATATCCATACATTACATTTCAACTATCCATGAATAGTGAACTGCTTCATGGATGGTGTAAATGAAGATTTCACCTATCCATGAACAGTCAATTCCAGTATCTATGTGCAATGAGATGAATCAGTCTAATTCATCTAATTCAGCAAGATCCAAAACCAAAATAGGAAAAACACGATTGACTCCTTCAGTCATGATCGCAGTTGTGCATTTGGTCCAAGTACAACTTCATCGAATCAAGGTGTAACTGTCATTAAAAATTTAAAGGTTTTGAAAAGAGCATCATGTAATTGAGTTGACCTTTTATTTCTCAAGGTGCTTCAGATAAATAGATAAAGGATTTTTTCGTGAAGTTTTACTTTTCCAGGATTTGCTTCAACCTTTGAAACTGATGTTGTTACTGTCCATAATTTTTTTCAGTCTATGTAGCCTTTCTTCTCTTTTCTTGTTGAAAGCAAGAAGCAAAGTTTAATTTGTAAATTTTATACATTCTGACTTGCAGGTGAATAGACAATCTTTTATTCATCGTTTTTCATCACAATAAAAGCGCATGCTATCAAAAGACAAAGCCTATGTTTGGTTTTCTGTGTTTTGTGATACATCTGAGATTATCAAATTTAATTAATTCCACAGTTTAAATACAAAACCAAGCGAATATCCGATGATTTTCTGATTTATTTCGCAACCTTTTCAAAATAAATTTACTATCATATCTGTTTTCTAGTGTCATTCAAGCAAGCTCCAATAACTTTAATTAATATCGACAAAAGCAAGTTTAGAAAAGGCCAAACTTATAATCGGAGCATAAATCAAGAAGGTGTTTTTTTTCATTCCCAAAATTCATTATGCCTCAAAATCTTTGAAATAATAATCAAAGTACTTTATCAGTGTCTGCAGACACTACTCTCTGTGCGGCTGCTCCCTCTTAGAAGGGATGTTTGTAATTTCCAGGATTTTGATGCTTTAGGTAAAAACATAGTGTTCCCCGCCTCCCTCGTGGCCTTCACATCTTTCAAAGCAGCTGATACAATGCGCTACTTTGATCAGTATTGATTTAGATTGTTGTCATGGAATGGCCTGAAATTTAATAGAAAAAGTATTGAGCTGTTTTACACAAACACACCCTGCCAAAGATAATGTGTTATATATCATGAATATTTTATGAAGGACATTTTTAATATGATGGGAGGTGATGTTATCAGTTTGTGTCGGGTTTACTCTACTGTTAGAAATCAGTTAGCGTCAGATAATTGTCAAACACACACAGTTGATAAACTTATTCCCCTAAATGGAAACCAAATTAAACATATGGATTTTAAGAACTAAATTTGGAGATTATGAATGTAACAAAAATTGATGTATTGTTCGCACTATATAAAGGCAACTAGTTCTATAAGTTACATTACTAGCCTCTTGGGTGGTAATAGGGGAAAGTCAGGGAGACGAGCATCCTCTTACATCAAAATTCATTTGTTATGGTCATATACGGTCATGCAATGAAAGGTGTGTCTGAAAAAAAAACATTTCTGTTTAACCCAGCCTAGTTTTTACTCTTCAGAAGCACTATCAATGTAAAGAGGTAATTCATAGGAAAAGCTAGTAATTAATATGTCTGAACAATACATTGTCTGTACGGTGTCCACGGAGATGAACATATTGTAGCCTTTTTCAATACAGACCACTTTACTTTAGAGATCAGTTTCCTCAGTAATATTGATTTTCTAATCCACGGTTGACTTGCATGCAACGTTCAACTTCCTTGTAATTGTAAAGACCGAGTGTTTAGCTTTGGTAGACCTGTAATTATTGTTCCTGGTCACTAAGGAAAAGGAGAGTCAAAATCTCTGGTCACTACTTAAATTTCATACATCATATTTCAAGTAGCGTATGTTACCTGTAATTTGGTGAAACCTTGCAGTTCATAATTAATAATTTATGAGGAATTTTTTGCATTATTTCACATTGTTATTTCACCTACAACTGAAACTTCCTTAGAAACGGTGTTGAATAAAGGAATGTGTTCTTGGTGAAGACTCTGTTTACTATTCTGTTCACATTAGTTAAATGTAGCAGAAAAATACTTATATTTAACAGTGATATGATAATCCATAGCTCCATATCAGCCTATCATAGAGAAACACGCGTACCTAATCAATATAATGAGCTTACTGTCATGCAGTACTTTCTAACATTACGTAAATGGCCTTGGGTATTTTAGTACCTTCATTGAACGTTCATTCACAATTTTATGTAGAATCTACCAATAAAATAAATCAGTGTTATCCAACCGCAACTTATCCAATTGTAGATCAGAATTTTATTACCTTGACGTAAATTGACTGAATGTTTATTAATTTGAGATTTGAAGTGTAATGCTGAAATGAAAATTAAAGTTGTTGGGAATTTGTTAATTTTGGTATTCTTATCACTGCAAGGATGAAACTGTTGTCCAATTTCAGTGCAAAGAGCATAAAAGTATTTTCTTTTACCAAAAATCCTTCCATACGAGATGTACCCGCCTATGTGTTTGGGTTTGAGTCATGGTTATTGAGTCATGGTCAAGGTCATGGTTTTATTTCGCGT
>JBCAUG010514861.1:0-15058 GCA_038406175.1 Haplosyllis leylae | reverse complement strand
ATCATAAATCTCATTTATCATATACATCATTAATCTTTCTTATGATATTGCGCAACTTGGGATTCTAGCCCCTTTCATATCGTCTCAACTATATTGTATAAGAACAAGTTCAACAAAATCATTTACAAAATTTTAAGAAATTCTAATAAACCATTTTAAAATTTTAACTGGGAAATTGTCTGAAGGATCGATGGTACGTTAAACCGACCACACAGAACTGCAGACATGTGTACACCAAAAACCATCAATGGTTGTCAAAATGGCAAACCTAGGACTACCAACATGTAGAAGTGAGAAATGTTGAGACACATTACTTTCACACAAAATAACAGAAATGCAGATTTTTTTACACAACTTCAGTGGGGAATAATAAGATATATAGAAGGTGCAGTTAAATGCGTCACCAATGCTATCTTTATTTTGACTGTTTGCAGCCAGTAACAGACAACGTTTATTACTTGTTCTTAACTGGTTCTCTGTAGAAATATTTTTACAGCATTTAATATAGTAGAATTTCATTAGTCTATTTACTTGACAAGTTTTAAACAAAGGTTTCAGGTGGTATGATACTTGTTATTATTCCAAAAATATCCCAGCAAATTATGGTCTGTACCTCTATGAAAATTCTCACCAACCAGCTTTTGACCCAGACTAACTGTTGGAAATCCCTTCTGTCCACATTTCAGTTTTGACTACTTTCTATTGTCTAGGTATGTGGAATAAAAGTATTATATTTTTCATTGGACATGATTAATAAGCATTGTGCTCGTGGAATTTTTATGGTGAGCACTGAAGGATGTTTTGAACAAAATGTATCATTTAATTGTCATGATGCGAATATGTTTCCTGTCCCATGCAACTATTTAAACAATGTTACAAAAACTCACACAAATGTCAGAAATGAACTTTTTTTATTTCATTAATTCTTTTCATGTCTATTAAGTTGTATATTAAAGTGTTGCAGTAATATGATACAAACATTTCTGATATCAGTTTAAACGTTGAATTTTAGAGGCTATAAAATTGTGCTCAAACCATGAATATTTGTGACAGGATATGGTTTCATAACGCATTTGTAGATTATTTGTAATTTTACCCTAAAGTCTTTTGATCTTTCTCTTTTACCGAGCTTGATAGATTAGATGTGATGTATTTGAAAATACTAATCCATCTCTCAAATGTTGCCAAAAGTTGTCAACACATGTCAAAATACTACCTCCTCTTCAGCAATTGTAGGTTTGAAGGTTACTCCTGGAAAAATGGAAAAAAAGAACACTATTAAACTAAGATTTCTTTCTTTTGGAATAAAATGTGTGTACATGGGATTCAAAAGTTTTGATTAGCTGTCAAGTGTTTCAACAGTTAAATATTGCATGTTCTTTTGTCTGATGAACAGTACTGGAATCAAGTTAAGTACGTTCTAAATACAACAAATGCTCACCACATACTGCATTACCCAAATTACCTGACTTTAATCATACAACTGGGGAAAGGAAGGTTTCAATAGTAACTTTACCTGTAATTGTTAGATCTACAGGTAAAACAGTTACAATTGATTTGTAGTAAATAAAAGTAGCTGGTCTGGTTGGAAAAGGAGGAGGGTAAGTAAGAGTATGCTTCAGGTAGCATCTCTTTATCCCAGGCCTGACATTTGGGTCTACAACAGCAAATCCATTGCAATTGACAGTCCTGTCACACAAATTGGCACATTCTTGGGCCGTTTTGTCATTTGACTAAAAGAAAAGTAAAATGTAAGGTGATGTAACCCACACTTCTCTCATGTTTCAAAAGAAATATATTTGGTAAGGAAATGAAACCCAGTTTTTACTCTTATGTACTCACAGATACAATATCATTGTGAGGTGAGTCTCCTTTAATTCCAGTATAACCTTTATATTGTGGTGGGGCTCCTTCTTGTGTTCTTGTAATTCATACAGAATTGCATGTAAAACTTGCTGTGGGATACCATGTGGCATTTCATGCACAACCTTCTTCTAGATTTCATGTTAGATTGCTGTGGAATTCAATACAGAACTTCATGTGAACTTGCTGGCTGTGGCACTTTATGTGGGATTTCATGCATGGTTTTATGTGAGATTTCAGGCAAGAAATTATGTAGAACTTGCATTGTGATTTTATGAGACTATACTTACCCCATAATGGGTAAAAAATCTCAATATTGACATGGAATTTTAATAAGGTTTTGAACAGATTCTGAATGTTAGGGAGAGTTGGCATGGAGAAGCAAATCCAAAAAGAAATGCATTTTAGAGTTATGGCAGTATGTTCCTAGTAGCCAATTAACAGTCCAGCAAATGCACCATCCAAATTCTAAATTGGATAGTCTTTAGTACACTGGGCTATACCTATCGACAGTTATTGGCTACAGACTGATAAGTGAATTTAAGCCAGAACAGTAATACTTTAATTTTTTGACAGCCTGAGGCTGAATGCATGAATGCCAAATCATATTTTCCCATGATATGCCCAGCACCTACTCTCCTTAGACTAAATAAGAAATAGGGTATCTCCTTCATTTAGAAAACTTTGACATTCTCTGAGAGTCTTTTATTTAAGAAATACTCATGAAATATCATAAAATGATATATTGTTTCAAAGTGGACTAAAATTGATTCCATGATATGTCTATTATGTGCCAATGATAATTTCAAATGATTAGTGGTTAAGATTATACTTTAACTACCTGAAATACTGAGCCTACCTTCTTGTAGCTTGTAGTAGGTAAAAGCCCCTTCCTGGCATGTAGTTGGATATCTAAGTGAAAACTTAAACCAGCATTTATTTGAAATGGGATAGTATGTAAATCCTTTACAATTTACTTGTTGGTTGCATGATGCAGCACATTGATCATCACTGTTTGCCTGATTTGCCTGAAATGAAATTGAAATAATTTAAAATTACTCTTTTTAGGAAATATATCACTATGAAATAGAATTATAACACTCAAATATTTAATGTATGACGTTTGCTGTGATATATATTGTACATACAGAATCAAAAATATCATTTCCACCGGAATCTCCTGCCAATGCAATGTAACTTAGATATGTAGGTACAGGTGTAGAAGGCAATGATGTACCTGTAATTTAAGCAATTTAGTGACGTTATCAAATAAGAAGCAATTGGAAATGCTTCTGCACCACTGATACAAAATGTGCCCTTATCTGGTACGGTTAGCAGCAATACCAGAGCATCTACTGGGTGCAGTCAAAGAACATTACGAACAATGAAATATTTCAGAAGACTAAAACTGTGAAAGAATCATCTCAGTCAAATTTTCACAATTTGTTTGCATTTCATTATTGCAAACAATGTGTAGTATTATTAAGAAATTGAACTTTATATTGAAGATTTAAAGGGGTCGTGAGAAGCTCAGTGGCTCATTTAGAAGTAGAAAACCTAAATGTTTTGAATTATCATGACCATTAGCAGATCTGGAGGGTGAAGGGGCTCTAGGGTTGTGTGTCACCTCCCTCTTGGCCAAATTGTCTTCATTTTCATTTAGTTCGCAAGAAAAATTGGTAAAAAAATAGGTTGGTGACCCCCTTATGAGTTGGTGATCCCTCTGGGAAATCCTGGATACACCACTGATGAGGATGTGTTTTTCTTTCCACATGAATTTAACCAAATAAACAAAGTATGCTCCGTATTTTGATAAAGTAGTTTCGCATGTCTTCAGTCTCTTTCAATTCCATTTTTGTATGCACCTGTTGCATTGCTTATAATTTCCTTTCTATGGTTACATGCAATATCCTGTAGAGTTAACTTTTTATGCTTTCCAGCAATTCCTGGAAATACACTTTGAATTACTGTTTTCTATTACAGTAAATAAGGAAAGTTTATTTATAAAAAATGCATTCATTAAGGTTTTTTAATTGATGAATAATTTGCATTCTGTTCAGTCCTTGTAACCAAAGGTATAATAGTTTGGTTTGGTTACTTTTATTTCCAATTTGCTATGCACAATGTAAATTATGCAGTAATCTCTGACTTTTTGAGTTAGATTGTTTTTAGGTAGAGGGTTTGTTTGTGGTGGGCAAACAATAGCTGAGTGGACACATATGACCCCACATATGATAAAAATTATGAAAGAAAATTTCACTTTGTGTTATGAACTGTATCATCTTAGTGTGGACAATATCCAGGTATGGATCTTTTAAACACCAAGTATGGACATCATTCAGCTTTGGGCATCAACTATGCATAGTGAGTGGTCTACACTCTTGCATTGTTTTGTGTGTCCCCACGGTTACTGCTTGCTATGATAAAGGTAGCCAGGTCTGCCTGGATATAAAATATCTGATTTGCAAGAAAAATGCTTTAGTGAATCTATGAATCAGCAATTGTAGGTTTGAAGGTTATCAAAAAGAAAATGGAATTCCTGGAAAAATGGAAAAAAGAACACTAATGAACTAAGAATTCTTTCTTTCGGAATAAAATGTGTGTACATGGGATTCAAGAGTTTTGATTAGCTGTCAAGTGTTTCAACAGTTAAATATTGCATGTTCTTTTGTCTGATGAAGAGTACTGCAATAAAGTTATGTACATTCTAAATACATCAACATCCAACATATATGCTCACTACATACTAACTGCATTACCCAAATTACCTGACTGTAATCATAAAGCTGGGCAAAGGAAGGTTTCAATAGTAACGTTACCTGCAGTTGTTACATGTGGAGCAGTTACAGTTAATCTGTATTAAATAAAAGTAGCTGGTCTGGTTGGAAAAGGAGGAGGGTAAGTAAGAGTATGCTTCAGGTAGCATCTCTTTATCCCAGGCCTGACATTTGGGTCTACAACAGCAAATCCATTGCAATTGACAGTCCTGTCACACAAATTGGCACATTCTTGGGCCGTTTTGTCATTTGACTAAAAGAAAAGTAAAATGTAAAGTGATACAACCTATACTTTTCTCATATTTCAAAAGAAATATATTTGGTTAAGAAATAAATCCAATTTTGACTCTGTTATACTCACAGATACAATATCATTGTGAGGTGAGTCTCCTTCAAATCCAGTATAACCTTCATATTGCGGTGTGGCTCCTTCTTGTGTTCCTGTAATTAATAAAATGAAATCATTTAAGTTTGGTCTGTTTGTTTAGCACACCTTACCCATGGGATTTGCTGAATCACCAAGCCTAGTACAATGTTTTAAACTTGGGCAACAAAACATATCTATCCTAATAATGGGCATTAATGAGTACTTTTGGTAGGTCTACTTTAAAATGTAGTGATTGGTGAAAATTTACATTTGGAATGGATTGATGGTAGCTAACCACTCACATTACAGCATTCATACAGAATTGCATGTAAAACTTGCTGTGGGATGAACTCAATGCTAAAGTTCATGCAGAATTTCATGTGAACTTGCTATGACACTTCATGTGGGATTTTATGCAGGATTTTATGTGAGATTTCACTGTGGAGATTACATAGAACTTGCATCGGGATTTTATGAGAACAGTTAAATATTGCATATTCTTTTGTCTAATGAATAGTACTGCAATCAAGCTAAGTATATTCTAAGTACATCAAAAACAAACATATATGCTCACTACATGCCAACTACATTACCCAAATTACCTGACTGTAATCATACAGCTGGGCAAAGGAAGGTTTCAATAGTAACTTTACCTGCAGTTGTTACAGGTGGAGCAGTTACAGGTGGAACAGTTACAGGTGAAGCAGTTGCAGGTGGAGCAGTTACAGGTGAAGCAGTTGCAAATGGAGCAGCTGCAGGTGAGGCAGTTGCAGGTGGTGTAGTTGTAGTTGAAGAAGTTGATGGTGTAATTGGTGCTGGTGGATTTGTTGTAGGTTGAGGTGGTTTTGGCCCTAACAAAAAAGGAAATGATAAAAATACCTATTTCATAATATCATGAACAAATGTCAATTTTTTAAACCAATTACATGTCTGTAAAAAGCAAATTTGTTTCACATTCTACACAACAATAACAATAATCATGCATGATGTGACATAAGTTGGTCAAGATAATCAAGAAAGCTACTGTGAGACAAGTGTTTTATGAAAATGCTCCTGTCTGTATCTGTGTGTGGCACTGTTTGTACATCAGTATTTATTTTCATCTGAAATATTTGCTATTCAATAGAGAGTTGAACAGGTGTTGTAATTCTGTTGAAATACTTACTGCAAATGCCACATCGTTGTCCACACACAATTTGAATTATAACATTCCTGCAGAGAGCATAATGAAATGTTCGACAAGCTGAGGCATCAATACAGCCTACAATAGATACAGCATGATATTATGAGTAACTAAATTGATAATCGACCAAAACAAAGTGACCAGTTGTGCCAAATTAAAACTAAAAAGCAATTTACTTCAGCCACCTTTTGTTTCCAATACACACTGATGCTGCTGGCAGAATTCTCATGACTTTCCAGAATTTTTCAGCACAGTCTGTTATCCACTCGAGTTTTTGACAAACACACAGATTTGGTAATGAAGGCAATATTGGCATTTGAGGCTTTACTACATGAAAACAAAAATTCTAGCAATAAAATTTTGCCCCAATGCGTATTGAGCCTGTGATGCCAATTTTGCTATTATTGCCAATTGCAGCTATTTTGCGATTTTACCTACCATTTGAAAAGTAAACATTACCTGGAAAAATCAGTCCATTTCTTGTCGGTGAAATGATGTTGGTTCTAGAATCGCGGCGATCCGCACAGGCTGAAAAAGACACATCAGATGGTTGGATAATGGAACCTTGGTGTGAGAAATCCTAAACAAAAAGTAAAATCAATACAATATGTCCCTACCAAATTGGCTAATTCAGTATTCATAACAAAAGAAAGTTAGACGTTTTCTGAAGTTAAAATGGAGTTTTTATGAATTAAAGATATGGCAATAAACATTGAGCGTTTTGGCTTCACACAAAATTGTCCGAATTAAGTTTTTCCTAAATGGAAATGCATCTGTAGAATTACGAGAAAACAAAACAAATCCAGTAGTAAAATGTTACCCGAAGTGGGAATTGAACCCAGGGTCTCTGACTTTAGTGTCCTGCATGCTATTGTCTGAGCTAATTCCATATTTGTTAGAAGTGTCAAGACTTTTAGATCCTCATACAGTCATGATCTATTGATTCCAAAGGATGACTATATAAAGATCTAAAGGTCTGAGAATTCCAGCAAATAGGGAATTATCTCAGGCAGCTGCATGCAGTGCATTAAAATCAGAGACCCTAGGTTCAATTGTCCTGCAAGTAACATTTTGCTACTGAATTTTTTGTTTTCTCATGATTTTGTAGAATTCTGGGCAATGCATGTCTATTTGGGGAAAACTCGAATAAGATGTATCCTGTTCTGCAGGGCACTCTGAAACTATCTTTGCTCTATATTCTTGTTGGTAATTATACAAAATGTAATTGTCTCACCTTTAATCTGTTGCGCAAGTGTAAAACACGCGAAGAAAAGAACAAGAGCAATTCGCCTAAAAACATCCATTGAACACATGATCTACTATTTTATTATTGAGAGTACTCTGTAAATATATGCACAAGTACACACTGATAAGATAGACGTAGACTGTCTCAAGCGAATGAATAACCTTTGTTCTTTACTATTAGACTATGATTCACACAATAAAAGAAAATTTTGATACAGCCTCTTTCTTGTAATCTGAAGTAGACTTCATACTTATTCAATGTATATGACCACTGGACGTATCCTCCTGTGCTGCTGTGATCAATCAGTATTTATTTACTAATTGAAGATTTTCATTTTTTATCTGTACACAATAAGGAACAGAGTACTGCTTTCCGCCTTCTGACTCATATTGGAAATATAAAAGTGCCAATATAAATAACTTCAAAATCCAAACATTGTGTAATGTAAAACAGTGACAGTGGCGTTGAAGGTTATCAGTGCAGTGATGGGTGTAGATGAAACAGTTTTAAGATTCCATTGAGCCATGTATGAAGCCATTCCCAATTGTGTTCTATAAGACAGATGTCGTAAATTTTAAATAAATTTATATTATGTACTCACAAGTATACCCAACTGATTTTAGAATTCAGAAGGTTTAAGCAGTTTCTGTAAACTTTCCTCTGCATTACATTCCCTCCCCCCCCCATTATGTGTTTTAGGCATTCAACGGGTTTTGGTGTGAAATCAGAAAGGTTCTGAATGACACTAATGATTTTAAGGTATATCTATGTCACCAACATAACCATTGTAGTGATGATAGTGATACTACTAGTATCAGTTGTTATACCTTTGGTCTATTAAAGCTGTGACAACATACATTGTTAACCTGTTCCAGGTGTTACCTGAATCATAAAAACCTCAGATGGACAAGCTTCCACCCAGAAAATGCTTTTCCTCGTTTTCTTTATACCACTTATGTATCTTACCAAATAAAAATTTGAAGTTTTTGAAGTGTAATATATATACCAATATTCCCTACAACTTCTAACATATGGAATCTAATATTCAAATAAAAAATTTTGTGGAACATATTAGATATTGAATGTCATGGTGGCATCTTGATATGGACTTCATTATGTCTTAGTAACGCGAATATAACTCATCTTAATTCATTTTCACTTTTAATTTATTAAGTAGATATATTTTTCGATTCTTTCGTGACAATTAGTTCCTTTTAGAGTGAATTTTGCATTGATGTCCAGTGGGAACAGGTATAAGCACCTCTTTGTACGAAATTGTGTGGTTGTGAGACCTGGGTAGTAACATCTCTTAGCATCAATTAAAATACACTACCATAGTGATGCGATATAATTCATTGGCAAATGTTCAACAATGGAGTTTTTCCTAAATAGAACGAAACTTGCAGTGAATTCAGCGAATTCAGGGAACCAGGCAAATCACTGAAGCATGAATTAGTGTCAATTAAAGATCTTCTCTCTTACCAGTGTCCTTTGTGGCACTAAGGTCGAGTGCTGGTTTCTTACACAAGAAACAGCAGGTCCTCGTTTTAAAATAATATTATTTTTGTCACTGAATTCAGTGAAAACATTTAGGAAAAACACGATTGTTTCTGATTTGTAACCTATTTCATCTGCATACCAACACAGACGAGTGCACACTATTCATTTCCTAAAAAGTTACGTTTGTGTAACATTTACGGATAATCTGATGACCAACAATTTTAATAAAAACCAGGTGTTCTTTTTCAGTAAGATGGTAGGTACAATATGTAAGTACAATATGTAGGTACAAGCCAGCTGTTAAAATTAATTTTACATGCACATCATAGTGGCGGATCTGATGGGCGCAAGGGACACGAGCCGCTTGGGCCACAATTTCTTCATTTCATGCAGTTTCTGGGAAAAATAGTCAAATAGTAGGTTGGGCTCCCTTAGCGGTTGGCACCCCTGGGAAATCCTGCACAATTTTGTTAGAAACAACAAGGTAAGTTAAATCCATGAGTTCTATTGAAATTTTTGTTGTCTTATATTGAATATTTTATGCCATGGTAGCAATTCTGTTGGTGTCGTTATGGTTGAGTTTCCTTGTTGTCATGATTGTAAGGAGAGCTAGTCTGATAGTATTTAAGGCGTGGTTTTTTCTACTCTTGGCCTAGTTATGGTGTCTTATATGTATATAAGTAGCCTCGGCTGTGTATTGGGTATGCCAGTGTGATATGATGGGGTTTTAGGGCAGAGCTTATACCTAAGGGTGGTCGCGTGTATTGGGGCATGTGCCGTATCCTGCATGATAGTGCCTTTTTATTTCATGTGAAAAGTTGACCTTGTTCTGAGCATTCAAATAAAATAATTGAATTGATAATAAAAAAACTGGTTTCTCTGTGCAACATTTTTCAAAGAGATACTAAACATGAAACACAAGTACATGGTAAGTTGCCAAATGAATTCATGTAATTTCCCAAAACGGAAACCTCAAGTGATATCTCACTTATTCTTCATTTCTGTTCAGTGGAAATATATTCACAACTCTCAATATTTCAAAGATTTTATATTTTATTCGACAATTTTAAAATAATTGTTTAACAGTGCATTTATTCTGATGTTACTATTTCTTATCTGAAAAAAGAAATACAATTTAACTGTCCATCGAATGAAGTTTGACAAAACAAGGTGGTCTTACCCATGAAAAAGTGACATAAAACTCTGTCGGAGTATGCATCGGTTGTGTGGGGTATGAGTTAAAATTTCAGTTTTTATACAAATCCATGTTTCTGTGTAATTAGCTTGACCAATGACTGAAATTTCTAAATCATAGGTTGGATTCAAATCAAGTTCTGACATTGCCATTTTTCTTTCTTGATTTTCTAGTTTCCAAGACGACATTTACAAATCTCAAATGAGCAATCGATGGAGAATTACTATCTCTATCCAACTGAAGATTCAAGTATCAGTTATATTTAAGAGATATCTCAAACATCAAAGAGCAAAATGCAATGTAGGAAGAAGTTAAAAATAGCAATGTTTCAGGAAAACTTATTTATTGTATTTAAATCTATATAAATCTTTAGTTGGAAAGAAAAAATAATTATCCAATGATTGCACATTTTAAATTTGTAAATGTTGTCTTTTGAAACTAGAAATCCAAGAAAGGAAAATGGCAATGTAGTCAGAACCTTGATTTGAATCCGACCTGTGTAAATGTACAATAGTGAAGAATCCTTCGTCCATCAAGAATCCGGAAAGTTCATTTGTCAAGGGACTGCTGTCAAACTATATCTATTGTTTGATAGACCATGGATGGCAATTAGTTTATATAACCTAAGTCCATTCATTCAAGTTTTCCTATATTTCGTAATTTTCTGCTAAATCATGACAGGATCCTGCCAGCATTGTTATGTGTGTGTTATGTGTTATGTGTAGAAAGGGTTCCTAAGTGACACATACCTGAATGTCAAAATATCACAAATATTATAATTGTGATCTAAGGTGTTTATCCTCCCCAAACAGATACTGAAAATAAACATGGTACGCATTAGATCTGGTTACTTGTAATGTGGAAAGGAAACACAGTGCTTGAACTATTCATTTCATTTTGTAGAATCTCACCTGAGTTTCTTTGCAGTGCAAATTTTCTTCTTGGAGTTTTTCCTGTGAAAAATTTCAATAGCCACATTTATTATCTAATTAAGCTTCACAAAAACAGTAATCAATCTTAAACAAGGCAGTTTTGTTGGTGAAGGTATGGTGGAAATGATGATGATCAGTATTTGAACTTACTTTAAGAAATTTACATTTGCAACAAAAGTTTACTGGATGAAAGTAATTCGAGTTTCTTCTGTTGGAAAAATGTTTTCATGGGAGGTGGACAATATGCCTAGGCACTGGTTGTAAGAATGCGACTTTTAAGATCTATGTGTTCCGACTCTATTGATCTCAGTTAAACCTTCAAAAGTCAATTGAATCATCAACAAAAATTAAGTTAAATATCTCTAAATTAACACTTTATTTCACTGGTATAGTGTCATAGTTGAACACAATAGGTTTGCAGTGCTATCCTCACTGGAGGGTTTTTACTCAATTTATTTTATTATTCCCTAGATAAGCCTTTGTGGCTAGATTGTCAACTGTTCGCAATTATGGAAGAAGTTATATTGCTGGTAAAACTATTCATCAGGCTTTTCCTGACTGTTTATTATTTATTCCACATTGTTCCTTGCTTCTTTTTAAATAATACGTGCTTGACATCTGGTCTTCCAATATGAAATTGTATGAAAAAAATCATCTGGTACCAGATAAACAGTTGTTACAAAGATGCCTGCAGTTATTCCAGAGAATTTTTCCCTCACCACAGTGATCATATCCTGGGTAATGCCTCTGCAGATAGGCAAAGTTACTCGCACAACGCCAGTCATCTCCACAGGTTTAAAATAAAGGCGACCAGAACAAACGTAACTCTTCTTGGCATATTCGGAGTTATGTTTTTGTCAAGGCACTGGTTCCTCATTTTGAATTCCAAATTGTGTGTAAAATGTTTGAGATGAGACAAAATGATGCAAAAGAGCTCACGGTCAACCTTCAAAGGAGCTGTTTCTTTTCATAGAGATAAAGTCAATGGGACATCTTTCTGCTGTGTAATCTATCACTAGGATCATGGTCTGAACTTAGACATGGGTTATATTTAAATTTAATATGTGTTTCATTTACAACCACCTCGTGCCTATAAAAGTACCAACAGTATCACACAGGAGCAAACATTGGTTAAATGCATAATTGAAACTTTTCTTGGGCACTGCATTTTAGAATTACAAAAGATTGAGCTAATTTTTATAAATTGTAACAAGCTCTTGATTGTCCAGAAACCCAATATAAAGTGTATTTTTACTCAGACATATATTTATATGCAGACTATAAACATGTCAAAACTGTGGAAGACTATTTGGTCTGGATCATTTCTAAAAATACATATCAATTTGTTATTTTTTAGTATTATAGTGTAAGTGAAAAATTACTTTACATGATACACAACACTTGTTGGGAAAACTGTCAAAAGGATTAAATGGTGATGAAATGTATTTATGTTTTAGATCTATGTAAATATAGAAGTATCAGTAGTACCTGAAACTATCATTTTAACCGGAAGAGAATTTAATATGTGTCTATATTGTTAAACTTATCTAATACTGAATTTTGACAATTAAGTCACAAAGAGTATGATATGTTATTTAATTTTTTCTAGTCTGATATGATTGTTTAGTATAAATAGCAAATATTTAATTAAATCTATTTCACAATAAGTTACATTGTTACCCATCATATTTCCAATAATTCAATAGGCATTCTTTAATCAAATACCTAAACATTTTCTGTAATGTTTATTAATAATAGGTCAGTTTACGAAATGATTTTAACAAAACAAACAGGTTCCTATCGGAATGTCACCTATTTGACCTTACCTTGTAGTATGAATGTAGTTACTCCATTATTTATGTAAAGTTTATCCCTACAGTCCGTATTCTTGAAGTAACATTGACCAACATACACAGCGAAACCTCCACAGTTACTGCTCTCTCTGCACCATTTTCTACAGTCTTCATAGTTGTGATGGTCATGTGATTGGAAATGATGTATCTTCTTGCCACGCAAACAGTCCATGTTCTGTATTTTGATGAATTCTGCAACAGAAAATATGGAACATCAGGAAAAAATGTGTTCTATTTACATAATGTACACTCCAGGCTAAATGCACATACCAACTGCTTCCATGATAACAATCAAGTTATTCACGAAAAGGAAATTTGACAGATCTGACAGAAATAACATGCAATTTTTAAGAATTATCACAATTTGAATTTGACAGGTAAGGATTATTTAAGATTAATGACCCATGCAAAAATGTGTATACGTCATTAAATGTGTAATATCTACAGTAGAAAGATTTAGATATCCACTTTTAAAACTGTCAGATCTGCCAGAAGTGCGTACCGTGAAAAACTAGAATAATTCAACTTTGGTCATAGACTGGGCTGCAGTTTCAATGGCAACTTACCTAGAACTGTTGCTGGTGTGTTTTTAGTAGGTGGAGTTTTTGTAAATGCAATTGTTGTTGGTGCAATTGTTCTTGTTACAGTTGTTGGTATTGTTGAAGTTATTGTTAGTGGAGTGGTTGTTGTTCCTGTTAAACCAGAATTTTTTTTGGTAGAAATGTTTTTGATTAAAAACGATTAGCACTGTCGAGAAGCCATCCAGGTACAAATATCTTTGAGACCTTCAATATCAGAGGAATCTGCTTGCTCAAAAAAACGCCAAAATGTGATATTAAACCATCTGAAAATTTTAAACATAAAAAAGTAGCATCCAGTGAATATTAAGTAATGGGAAATGAATACTTAATAAAAGTTTTCAAAGTTTTCAAAGCTCCTCTTCCAAGTCGTGCTAAAATGTATATAGTAACATTTAAATTAAATTCAACATTTCAATTAAACCAGAGCCATCTTTGATTCTTCCTTGTTGTATGAATTCATACTACCTTGTAGTATGAATGTAGTTCTTCAATTATGTACAAATATATTACGCTAGCACTCCTTATTACCTTCCCCCATCCCTCGGATGCGGGAAGGTAATAGTTTCAGTTTGTTTGTCAGTTCACAGGAGGGAGGGTACCCGAGCCAGGTCCAGCTGGTCGGGGGGAGGGGCGGTTACCCGACCCAAGATAGGTTCACTGGGGGGGGTACCTGACTGGCCCCAGCCTGGGGGGTACCCAAGCCTGGTCCAGCCAGGGGTACCTGAGCCAGGTCCAACGTAGGGGGAACCCCAACCAGGGATGGGGTACCACCCTCCTGCCAAGGATGGGGTAACCCCTGCCACCAAAGGATGGGGTATCCCCCTCCAACCAGGGATGGGGACCCCCCCCCAGGGATAGGACACCAGAGTGAGCACTTGCTACATGGCGGGCGGTATGCCTTTTGCGTTCACGCAGGAGGACTTTCCAGTTCTTGAAGAAGATCTAAATAAATTTAAATTGTACAGTGTAACCTCCATAATTTCCCAGTGCACCAAGTTCTACATCATAGTTTGAGTTGAGTGTTAAATACAGAGAGGAAATATTATTGCCAAGCGAACAGTCCATGTTCCTGAGTCTGATGAACTCTGCAGCAAAAAAACACAACAATAAGTTTGTTGTAAATACATGAACAAACAAACGTACACAACAGGGTAACTGCAACTGCCTTCACCACGGCGTTGGGTCAACTGTGTTCATGGTTAGGGTTAAAGCCTAGTTCCATGATGCTGTTGGTGAATTTCTTGTAGATCTAGGTGGGGATGTTGTTGGAGATCTTGCTGGTGGGGCGCTTTTTATCCCTACCAAGAATTGATAAAAAAATGTTAACCACAACTAGGAGCCATACAGATGCACATGAGCTTTGAGACCTTCAATATTAGGGGAATGTACTTGCTCATATTAATCTCTTGGAAAATTTCTAACCTTAAAAAGTTATAGTGAAATGAAGGATGAATATTACTGTCTGATGGACAATTTTAATTATGAACAAGAAAGCCAGATGGCTTCATGCAGAGCTGTTTTTTGTGCTGGTTTCCATGTGGTTTCCTGGAAACCATATGGT
>JBCAUG010514750.1:0-15060 GCA_038406175.1 Haplosyllis leylae | reverse complement strand
ACCAGTCTGCAATGCAGAGAAGTCATGACACCTTAGTTTCAGACATTTCTGCCTAAAACTGGTGTCTTGGAATGTAATTGCATCATTACCAAATCATTACCTAATCTTTGCCAAAACTTTGACAAAACCAGTTTTAGGCAGAAATGTCTGAAGCTAAGAGTAAAGACTTCTCTGCCATATCCGCAAACATACCTGTGCAACAGTACACGCGTCCAAGGTAAAAGGGCCAGAAAATCGAACAGGCGGTTGTTCACCGTTCACGAGTGTAGTAGGTCAAAATGTCGAACTTATTCTCGGTTCCTTTGTTGTTTATGATATTATTTTGCGTTGGAACTTACCGGTACTTTCTTGTTTATTTGTTCCGTTAAAGAAGGAAGTCTGTTGTCTTAGCATGGTCAAAATGTTGAAGGATCCCGACAAAGACGGACGACAAAGTCTAAACAATGAAACTAGTGTCCACTGTAGGAAACAATTGCTGGACTTCAAGAATAGATAGCTGGACTTCACCGACATGTCATTTTACATGTAACATGGAAAAGTCACACGGACGGCATCCATTGCATGAAGCAGCAAAGCAATGCGATACACCTGCGATGCTTAGGATTTTAAAAGAGGGTCTTGCTGATGTAAACGATAAGGATGAAAACCAGTGCACGGCACTCTACTGTGTGATATCACATGACTGGTCTTCACGGGGAGTTGAAGCTGTCAGGATCTTGTGTGAACATGGAGCTGATGTGAATGAGACGTTACCAATAATGTGCCAGGAAAAGCCGACATATCTTTTCACAGCGATGTGTGAATATTCCGAACGGACCCAGGGGAGGTACTTGGTCAGTATTATGAGGACTCTCCTCAATGCAGGTAAGAACTTCTTACTACAGAATTATATGTAACGTGACAAAGAATTTTCTGCTGTATCATGGGATAAGATGTGAACACCTTTTCTGATGTTCAACATTACCCACGCATGGTTTGAAATCCATGGCCTGGCTCATAAATTTATTGTAGGGTTTTTTCTTTTTTCTAACATATGCAGCCATTCAAAAAGTTAATACCAGTGCATGTAACTTAAAATAAATTGGTTAAACGATTTAGTATTTTACATCCAACGACTTTAATAGTACTCTTGAAAAATCTTTTGCACGTCAACAAAAACCACACCACAGTTCACAGAAAAGGTAAATGACCAGTACCACGTCCGAGTCATTTAACTGGGACGTTTCCATTCTCGGTTCCGTTGATTTCACTTGTATCTCATAGCCACATATGCATCAATAAATAGAGAGTCTCCATTGTACATTTTAAAACAAAGGGTTCTTGAAACTTGAGCATGTTTTCACATTTTCTCACAAGATCAAATTGTGATTTGTAGTCCATTGTTTCAACATTCCTTAAAACCTGTTAACAATGTTTTCATAATCATTCAATGTTCGATAAACCACCTTGCTAGATTGATAATGTATTAATTTGAATATATGAAAATTGATTGTCCCGTGACATCATCAGTTTTCTCTCTGCACATTGTCAACAACAACCACGCCACAGTTCACAGAAAAGGTAAATGACCAGTTCCACGACCGAGTCATTCAACTGGGACATTTCCATTTTCGGTTCCATTGGATTTTACATGTATTTTTGTATCTAGAAGACAACAGCCACTCATGCATCATTAAATGGGGAGTCTCCAGGGCACATTTTAAAACAATGAACACGTTTTCACATAGATCTAAATTTGATAACAAGATTGAAATGTATTTTGTTGTCCATTGTTTCAAAATTCCTTGAAACCTGTTAACAATGTATACATAATCATTCAATGTTCGATAAACCACCTTGCTAGACTGATAATGGATTAATTTGAATATATGGCAATTGATTGTCCCGTGACATCACCATTTTTCTCTCTGCAACAACCTCGCCACAGTTCACAGAAAAGGTAAATGACCAGTTCCACGTCCGAGTCATTTAACTGGGACGTTTGCATTTTCGGTTCCATTGGATTTTACTTGCATTTTTGTATCTAGAAGACAACAGCCACTCATGCATCATTAAATAGGGAGTCTTCAGTGCACATTTTAAAACAATGAAACCAGAGCATGTTTTCACATAAATTTGATAACAAGATCGAAATGCAATTTGTAGTTCATTGTTTTAAATTTCCTTAAGACCTGTTAACAATGTATTCATAGTCATTCCACGTTCGATAAACCACTTTGCATGATAATATTTGAATACATGGCAATTGATTGTCCCATGACATCGCCATTTTTCTCTCTACAAGTTGTTTTTTAATAAATACAGTGCGATCAGCTGATATAAATGGGTGTTCGATATTTCGACCCAGAAAATCCAGGTGAACGTATCAACACCTTACTGTGATCCAAATTAAACTGTCTTACTACAATTTAAACCTTTCCAGCGGAATTGCCTTCAATTGTCTTGTGAAACATACGCAATCAAAAAATATTGAAATAGCACAATCTTTATATTTTTGTAATTGCTCTTTCATAATCTATTTGCAGGAGCCGATCCTAACATTCCGAATATCATTGGAAAAACTCCGCTCATTTTGGCTTGTTATTTTAAGAGGACAGATGTGGTGGATTTACTGCTGTCGTATGGAGCTAATGTGAATATTTGTGATAATGCTGGATCCTCCCCTTTACATGCCGCGGTCGGCTGGTGTAATCTTTTTGATACGAGATATTCAAGCTTGTGTGGTGATACTTCTGTTGAATACGCCAGAACGCACTCGGTGGTACAAAGGCTGTTAGAAAGGGGAGCCATTGTCAATCTAAAGGACAAGGAAGGAAATATTCCTTTGCATCTGGCGATATGCAACGACAAACGAAGATACATTGATTTGCAGTGCGCTGACATTGATGCATTACTCCAATACAAATCAGATGTGTACGCACCAAGCGGCTTTGATGGCTTGAACAGCTTACAACTGGCTGCCAAAAAAGGTAAAAATACGGCAGTGAAGTTTTGTTTGCAATATGGCATGAACCCAAACCAATACCGAACATTTGATCAGGCTCCTGTCAACCTGGCAGTTAAAGAAAACCATCAAGAAGTGGTTAGGACTTTACTTGAGCACGGGGCCGAGATTCGCAACTTTACAGGAGAGTTTTCATTACTGCACACTGCTGCATTCGAGGGTTTGAACGAGATGGTGAATTTTTTAATTGAGCAAGGTGCTGATCCTCAACAAGGTTATGCCTTACATTGGATTCAAAATCTCACACGAATTCCCATATTGGGTCCAGGTCATGTCAAAGCAGTAAAAACTCTTGTAACAAGAGGAGCGACAATAAAAGTGGACACCAATTTGTGTACTCGCGTTGGGGGAAATTACGGTCTGTTAACGCTTCATTTTTTCATAAGATCGCCATGTGGCCACGATGAATACGAAGGAAAGAAATTCAACACACTTTTCTGCAATCCTCATCTTCAGCATTTCTTCGCAAGTGAAATTTTCTACCATCTCGTACATGAGAATGCAATTGTGTTCACAGAGAACAGAGACATTTCATTTCAACTGGCACCAGAACATTTGAAGAAATTCTTCAAAATGACATGTCCAGTAAAATTGAACATATTGCGATTAGCAGGTTTCAAATTCATGTTGTCTTTCCTTATGCGATGCTTTAACTTTTTAGTCGAAACTAACAAACTGAACGACCCGTGGAAACGGTTTTGTTTTCAGCTTCGTGACCCACTAAGTTTAAAAGAACACTGTAGAATTGCCATTCGACGTACAATTCCAGCTCCACTGTCTGCTTCGACAAGTAGACTATCGTACCCGAAATGTCTTCAAGAGTATTTACTTATGCCCGAAATACATTAATCTTCGATAAACTCCCTATCGGCTTCATCAGTAGGGACGTGCTATCAATGTTAAACTTTGTGATATAAATACTTGCTCATATGAACGATTCTTGCCCACAAAATCAAGTGCATTCATGATGCAATAAGCCAGTTTTTTTGGGTTTCTTTTTTGTTTTTTTGTTGTTTTTTTTGCACTGAAGTAGCATCATTTAATATCAGAGGTTTTTTTCATAAATTCACCAAATAATTCATCAGTACCTGTTGGCAATATTTATCTTTAATACACACATGAGTCTTCCAATCCAACTAGTCACATAATTTATTTACATCATATTTATAGTTGTACTTGTGCCTGTGAAACATGTCGATCTTCAAAAAGAGAACTTTTGTACTGAAAACAAATTTTCCAGTAAAATAAATACGTGTACATATTTTTTCACTTGTCGTGAATGTTGAAATGGCAGATTCGCAACTTTTAATTTTTGGTCAGAAAAGAAAACGAATGATGACCAAAGTAAAAAATTGTCAAATTTTCGCGGTATCAATGTACAACTTAAAAAAAAAAAAAAAAAAACTATTTCTACGACCCTGGAAATGTGGCATTGCTGCTCTATTTCTTTTACAACATCTCTTTGTGGCGGTTTTGGTTCATAATATCTAACAGTCTTGTCCCTATCAACAGTTCACAATATCTCACACCTTTTGAAAAAAGCATGCCACGGACCAAACTATGATATATTTCATCTCATCCGCAAAGTAAGCTTAACTTATACCCGAAAGAACAAAGTTGGTAAAATGTCACGGTCAAATATCTCATCTTTTGTTAAAATGTCCAAAGATACCACAACAACGTCCCTTCGTGATTATTTCTTTTCCATTTCCCTGTTAGCTCGGAGAACAGCTCCTGGGTTGGGATAGGGTCTCTGTTGGAATAAAGGTCCGGAAGCAGTGACGTCAACACCTGTCTTGGCCGAACCCTTCATTTCAAGACCTGACGACCATGTACCTCTGCAGAGAAAATCGTGCACATTATGACAATGCCACTGGAAATTTCTGGAAAACTACAAAATATACTAATGCCCTTATTTACGTAAAATAAACTAATTAGGTACCTTGGAATATCAGAATATGATGCTGGATCCATGGGATCCAATTCATCGAGGTCCCTGTTACGTCCTCTTCCTGCAAAATAAAAAGCGTCTGATCGGTTATTTATTATGGCTTTAAAAAAATACATCCTAGACAAATAAAACATTCCGTTTTTTCTGTGCTGCAGTGCAACAAAATGCATCCACTTTTCCAAAAAAAAAAATTGTCATTTTTTCCCCCAAATTTTAAAGGAAAGTTTGTCCAGACATCATGACTGTTGCTCTTCTTACAAAACCAGACTGTGAACATCTGCATGAATTTGCTTGTTACCGCCCGCGCACGTAGTACGACGGGAGGTTATGTTTTCACAGTCGTGTGTCTGTTACTCAGATTATACACGTAGCCAGGGGGTCTGTCAAGGGGGGTACTCCGATTATACACATAGCAAGGGGGTCTGTCAAGGGAGATCTGCCCAGGGGGGGCCTGGGGGGTACTCAGTCCCACAGTGGGGTGGGGGTACTCAGCTGGGGAGAGGGGTACTCAGCTGGGGGTACTCTATAGACTGGGTACTCCCCCCCCCATTTTTTTATTTTTAAATTTTTTTGGGGGGGATAGTTTTGATACGTGGCGGGCGGTATGCCTCTTGCGTTCACGCAGAAGGACTTTCTTGTTTATTTTTAAAATCACAACAGTGAAGACCCATGTTTAAGGAAATCCAGGCTTTCCTGTGCTGATGAGAAGTAAGGCTATATAGCATGTGGTATACTATATAATTTTCGAATTTATAATTTTCCTTGAAGACAATACATGGTGGATCCTGTACGCTTGAGATTGAGATCGAATTGAATAAAGTTTCTCCCCGGTGATATTTTTGCAAACACATCCAATCCCCTATGCATGTTTTGTAAACATGTCGGATTGGAAAAACGTTCGATTTTTACACCGGTGATGTTTACTATCTATCTAAAGCGGCTATCTCTATCTCAGGCGTTCTGTTCGAGACACACAATATTTCGTTAAATTTATTTACCTCCCCTCCTCCGATCTCTGTCCTGTCTCCCTGCAGCACGTTTTTCTAATTCTCGTTCGAGTAACAATTCAGGGTCATCAATGTCGTCAATATCATCAATATCGTCTTCATCCTCCTATGTACACAATTCGGCATACAAATTAATGTCTCCACAGAAAAGTAAATCACACTTCATTTGAGAAATACTCAACAACCCACACGCGATTAGTCAGTCTAAATATATATTTACGACACATAGATTACGTTATGTTACACAAATAATTCTTCCACTTCGCCTGAGTTAACAAGACTACACAAATCTCCTGTTTTCGAACCTGCCAAGGCAAATCAGTGAGTCTCAAAGAATATTTTGGAACCGTGATTATTTCACTTACCATGATTCTTTCAATGGCACGAGGTACGTGGTGGACAACACTGGCAGCTTCTAATTTACCTGAAGTTACAACGAATTTGTGAAGCTCGTTTTAGTACTGAATTGCGCAGTAATGAAATGTAGTTCGATACAGCAAGAAACATACAATTCTCCGACTAAGCATGATTGGTCACTCAACGACCTTTTTTTCAATGATATTAATAAAGTGATTACTGTTCAACTTACTTTTTATATCGGTCTCTGTGAAAACAACCTTAGCTCGTGGATGTTGCGGTGGAAGCCAAGATACTTGATCTGTTATCAAGTTCCAGTAGTAATATCTTCCTCTGTAATTAAATTTATAATAACGTTTCCCCTTCAGTCCTCATACGGAAAGTGAGTACATGAAAAGAAACTGTAATTAAGTCTTACGTGTCTGGATCACCAACTTCTTGCCAACCTTCTGGCAGAGGATACTTTCTCAGCAACCTTTCACGTTTCTTATCACAACTTTGGTCATGAACAAACTCCTTTTTTCCCCATCTAGTCAGAAAATAGCGAATGGTAATAATGAAAATATTTTATGCAAACGGAATTCCAACTATTGAAATAAATTTTCTCAAAAAGTACTGTTTTTACAAAATAATTTCATAATGGGAAATAACCGAGTTTTATGTGTGTTTCCATTTGCATGCAATTTAAACTATTACAAATCGATCCAGTGTTCAGGTTGATTCACAACGAACGAAAGCGAAATTTTCTTGGATGTTTGATTTTTTTTTGTTTTTCGCTTTCGTTTTTCGCGGTGTGAATAGACCATTAATTACAAAAGTACGATACCTATTTTTACAAAATTCTGAACACTTATGATACGCGTTCACTCTGTTTGGGCATGCCAATTTTTCATATACCAAGATATCTTCATCATTTTCTTCCTGAAAGACCAAATATTTCATGATTTATCAAACCGACATAAACACTTTACTGCTAGATTACATAAAACCTGAAAATCCCTTAATAACCAATATCGCAACAAAAAGTGTTCTTTCTATTTACATGACTAAAAGCATTTATTGTTGAAAATGTGTAAAATATATTGTTTTTGAACACAAACCATTTTCCCAAGGTTCACCCTTGTTCCACTTAATTTGCGTTCAACAATTAAATTTGATCGTGCTGTAGTCTATCAAAAATCTAAGGAATGTGAGTGAATGTCACCTGCGTCTAAACTTACATTTTGATGCATGGGTTCCGCTGGTTGATGTTCATGTTTGGGTTCGCCCACAACATCATCGTCACTGTCGTAGTCCTCTGCGAACACCTCTTCTACCTCCTCTTCTGCAAAAAAAAAAAAAAAAAAAAATTAAGACTGTCTGCTGTTAAGGTTATTCAACAACATATTGTAGATCAAATAGTGCATTGTAAATCTAATTGGTCTACTGTACTGAAATATCACAATATTTACATTAACCTTTTTGTTATTCATTCCTTCACTGTTTTATTGTTTAAGTATTCAAATTTGTGAACGCAAATGAGATCTATATCTTACTTATAAATATTAGGTGAGACTATGGTGGCTTTAGTGAGTTGCCGGTTATGGTGTGTTCGCATTACCGGTATCGGCCTTCCACGCAAATTTCAATGGAAACAAATAAACCATGCGAAAGTGTTCAAACTGCACCAAGAAAAAGACTGACACTGATCTCCATTAGCTCCATATCGCATTTACTGACTGTGGCCGAGCAAGGGACAAGGCTGTGTGAAAACACCATTAAAGTCACGGGTAAAGAATTCACCATTGCGTACTTACCAGAAGAGTCTAAATTCCAAAAATATATAATTCCTAAATGTTTTGGAGGTTTAGACTCTACTGTTAAGTACACAATGATGAAATCTACACCCGTGCGTCCCTTGCACAGATTTTTGGTACATCTATACGGTATGCTCCTACTACTAGATTCTGGATCTACCAACCGGTACAGCCAAGGAACCACATCTACTACACTGTTTTTACCTTTTTTAACTTCGTCAGCATGTATAATACCACGTTTGGCTAGTCTTGCTGCTAATGCTGCAGGCAAAGGCATTCTACCTCTTTGAAATTTTACAGAAACTCGAATTCAAACGATAAAGGTTGGATTTCTGCAGAAAAAACTCCACTTCCGGTAAATTTACTGTCTCGGTAAATTTCTACTCTGTAATATTAAATTCCCCCCCCCCCCCACATTCGCAGCCACCAGATTGCACACTCAACAACTAGATTGAAAATAAACAACGAAGTTTGGTTATTTCAAGCCCCTTGCGTGGATACAGAGCAATTTTTCAGTTATTCTCCACCCCAACGCCTAAACTCACATAAACTGCTCCAGACAAGCTCCCAAAATCCACATGCCAGCAACTGATAATTTCCTATGGAATGTAAAAATGCTCGTAAACCTTGAATGAGAAGGCTCGGCCGCATCTATAGGCATTATGAATAGCTGTAAATCAAAAACTGAAGAGCTGAAAATATAGAAGATTTGGATCCGCCACTTGATTATTCACTTTTGCTGAGTACAGATGGCAGCATTACGAAGCGAAACTGGTGTGTGCGTGAGTGTAAAAAATTGATTGGTGCATAAGTGACACACCTCTGACGTCAAACTGCCCTGGAACTAGCATAGCTCCACAAGAAAGAAAGATGGCCGTGAGGCCACTTCTTGGATGTGCACGTAGGATATTTTCAACGAAATATTTCCTATTTGGTGCACAAAAAGGTGCTAAAAATCAGGCTATTGTGAAGAGAAATTGCTCTGGTATTGTAAGTATGAATTCCAAACTACTCTGTAGTCAACTAATGGGAGTAATTCTTTGGTATTCAAACCAAAGGAAACCACCTCTGCGGTCGGTGCAAAAATGTCAGTCGACTTTCCTGTTAATTTCATTTATTTTGCATTGCACTGCTGACTGTAATTAAGTGAGATTAAGTAAAGTTATATCTATTTTTTGACTTCAGCATTTAAGTATTTTCTGAGATCAGTTTGGCGAAAAAGAGATCTTAATTCATTCATTCACTACGGTCTAGTTAAGTCTTAACTTAAGAAGGTAGAGCTGCAAGCTTCGTTTTCGAAAAGTAATCCAGTGCACAATTCACGGCATTATATTTATTTTAAAGTAAATAAATCAATGAAACGCAGGTGGAAGATAATTACTGTGAAAATATTGTGATTTCAGAGTGCAAAAAGTCAGCGACCAGATTTTGGTATTTTCTTTGACATTGATGGTGTCATTGTCCGAGGTAAAAGACTATTACCGCACGCAAAGGAAGCCTTTCAGGTACAGATAGATCGATTCACATTGATCTTCGGACTTGATCTCATTAAATTGCAAAGAACAGTGTCAGAAGACGCATAAAACTCCCTGAATAATGTACATTTGGGCAACACAATTATAGTTTAATTTCGATGAAATGAAACATCATAAAAATGGGAGAGAAGATGTTTTGTTCGAAAAATTACTATTAGATTGAAATTTAAAATAATGTCAGTATTACTAAATATTGTAGCTTTTAATCGACAAGAATGGCAAGTTCAGAATTCCTTCAATTTTTGTCACAAACGCAGGAAATGTTATGCGACATCAAAAAGCCAGCCAGCTGTCAAAGTGGCTTGGTGTGGAGGTGAGTGACCCCAGAGGCAGCAACGACAATAAGAAGGAATATTCCGTTTCGTTCGCTCGTTCCATTATTTTACAATGTTGCTCACTGGATTGCGATAAAAACATCATATGTGTTTCATTTCAGGTGGACTCCGAACAGGTTGTAATGTCACATAGTCCACTAAAAATGTTCCGTCAGTTTTGGGACAAACATGTACTAGTTTGTGGACAAGGTAACAATCTGGAAATAGCGAAACACCTTGGTTACAACAATGTGACCACAATAGAGACGCTACGGCACTGCTTCCCACAACTTGATCAAGTGGACCACAAACGGAGAATGTCGGCTGTAAGTTGATGAAACATAATAATTAAGAATGGCTGATGTTTTGCTGTGAATATTTACAAATAAAGGTTTGTTTACACGTATCGTTAAAGTCACTGTTTTTTTCTGACTATTATATTGACGGAGCTTTTATCGGACACAATGGGTTGCAGAACCATTCCCGTTATCCGCAACATCACCACTGGCACAATGCTAAGCTTTAACGGTGTGAATAACGGACATGGACAGAAAAGCGTTACGTGTAAACAGACCTTAAATAGCAGCGGGAGTTTTGGAATTACAGCAATTGGCTTTTGAACAGTGGCAATGTTTGTGTTATTTGTAAAAACAAATCTTATCAAGGACGTAGTAGATTTTGATTACAGTTTTCATTTCTAATTATAACTTTATTTTCGTAAACAATGACTTTCAATAAATCGGTGTTATCTAGTGCATTGTTACTGTTTTGCAGCCATGTGCTTTTGAAAAGTACTTTCCCAGAATAGAAGGTAAGTGACATTTTTCTCAATCGAACCAGTTTCAGTTGTCCAAAACTTCGTCAGAATAATGTTCTAAAGTTTTAGGTTGCCGCTTAGTAGTAGCAAAAAGTACGTGTATAATAAAACTTTTCTCAGCCCTCTCGTGCATTTCGAAATCTATAATTCAGATAAGGACAAGAAGTTCACTTTTGTATTTCAATTTTTGAAAAGTGAAAATATGAAAGCAACCGGTATGCAACACTCAGTACGAAGCACTTTTTTCAAAGAACCTTATCTTCAACAACACTGGTTGAAAAATATTTTTGACCCTCAATGATCGGCCGTGTACTGTACGTCCGTTGTTGGCTGAATGAAGTGTTCAATTTAAACTCGAAGTTAGTAATTTATTCAGTTCTCATGATCTTTCACCTGCGACAAGTGTCATCAAGGTAAATATGAATTGGGAGCAGAGATTCTGCTAGGATTTGTTGACCTGAGAGTTATGAGGAAAAGTCATTGTGTGCATGATAGAGGAAAATATTATACCAACAAATTACGTGACTCACGACTATGGTTTCTTCTATCTTGTTTACGTGTGACAAATTTAGGCCTGACTCTTGATCTGGTAGTTTTGCAGATCGAGGTACACTTGCATAAAAGTGTCAGATTTAGAGACAGATTGCGCCAATGTTGTGATACCCCGTGTCGTTAGAAAAAGACTTCTAAGTCAGATTGAATCCTTCTTAAATTCACACACTTATCCTAAACACATAAACACATATCCATAAATCATAATATGGGTTAATGGTTTTATACAAAGCTAACAATTATTTGAGTGCTATAATTTATGATAACACAAGTAAAATTTTAGCACTTAGCCTTGAAAGAAATTTGTTTGTCGTCAGTGCAAGTAAATATGTGCGGTCAGAGGTCAGTTTTTCGAGAGACAAAATGTATCCTAAGATAGAAGTAATTGTTACTGAAAAGTTCCCACCTAAAACGGTTCAAAAGTTATGGCGGCTGAACAGACAGACACACAGACAGACCTGACTAAAGTTATTACCCGATCACATACACGGATAGTAACAAGAAAACATTTCAGTCGAAGGCCTGCCACCCGCATGCCAATAGATGTTTAGACTACTTTTTAGAAGTGGGGGGATGGAGAGGGATTGGGTGAGGGTGAGGCTATCCCATGATACAATGGGACCAAACATCCCCCCCCCCCACCTGCCAGTGAAAAGATGGAAACACAGACTGAAAACATTAGAAACTACGTTACACATGCGATAAAGATACTTATCTTAGAATTCAAAAGGGATTTACCTTTTTACGGTGGTACTTCGTTCCCGGGTCTGCGAAGCAGAAGCATTTCTTTTTCTGAAGAGGTTTAGCGGTTTTCAACTTGTATACTATGCATAAATATTGTTTTTGCTAAATTACTGCACGGGCACAATTTTTTTGCAGTATCAAGTTTCAATATTTGTTTAATAATATGGTACTTTAAAAAAAGAAAGAGTAACGCAGTTGCTTTGACTTGCTTGAAAAGAAAACCTAAGGATACTGCAATGTGTATTTTTGTCGCGGTGTTCCTTTTTTTGGGGGGGGGGGAGGGGGAGTCGAAGTTCTTTGTGCGTCTGGTCAGTTGCTTTTCATAGCTGGGTTTGTTGCCAAAATATCAATGGCTGGCTGATATGACGGGATATGACAACTTAAAAGCTATATTATTTTATCCTTGAACTCTGGCGCAAACAAGAAATCGGGAAACTGGTCCAATGCTTACCCCGTGCAGATTCCTGAACCGCAGCCAGTTGCCTTACTTACAATTCCTTTAAATAGAAGCAAATCTTATCTATAATCTCCGGTTGCTTTCTCGAGTTGAAAAATAAACAGCCTTCTTTTTCGATTTCGGTTTCGATTGTGCAAATTGTAAAATTGTCCGAAAAAATCACCATTAATATGAAAATGATGACAGAGCTGATAAAAATGTAACCATTGTTGTCTTGTGAATGGATGTGCATTGTTAAGATTCTATACAAGGTCCTGTTTAACTGATCAAAATGAAAATATGTGAAAAGAAAGACCCCTCCCTATTCGGTTATGTATTGGTCTCTTTGAAACTGCATATAAATGCTCTGCACAGGATGCCACTCTGGACTCTGAACAATTGATTCTTTTGTTTGCCCTTGGAACCAATGACCTGGGTACTCAGTCTCACTCAAAACACACAAACATGCTTTTTCCAGTCACAGAGGTTTGAGAACTTTTGTGGGATTAACAAGACTACTAAGGTTGTTAAATTCATTACAATATTTCAAGTACTTCAACTGAAAAAAAAGCTTATCTCTAATACAGAGTCTTGAGTTTTTCACCCATATGTGGCAAGAACTGACTAAGAATGCTTGAAAGCTATCAAATAATGTTATACTGCATATTAGCAATGAGGATCGTCCCTCATGGCATCTGTTTGCAAATGCTTCCTGAACTCATATTTCACATGCTGCAGCCTCACTATGGTGTCAAAGTTATGGACCTCTGTACTTAAAACGTTTCCAAGCTTTTACGTTGGGCCTGAGAACCAGAAGATTCATACATCATATAAAATATTTCATCGACAGAGGTTTACTTAAATTTTCCAGTGTATATTAGACAATGGCATGTGCTAAGTATGATTTTATCCCTGTTTCCAAGCAAATTCAGACTTTTTGACACAAGTGGTCCTGGGAGGTGTAGGGATCCCAGTTTGTTGTACACTACTCAATGCATCCATGACATCATCTTTCCGCACTTTGATTGGTTCACACATTCCAGCTAACATGCTTGATTGATCTAAAATAACTATCACACATACTTGGCCAATGCACACCATCTTAAACCTCTGTAAGGAATGGAATGTATAGCGTACAAAACTAATAGCTGAAGTGGTTCAAAAGTTACAACCAGACCAGATGAGCATATAGACAGTAAGTGAGTGAAAATATTTACCAGAATGGCCATGGCACAGTAGACAGGGAATACACAGGGAATTTCCAAAAAATATTAAAAATATGACACTTGGGGGGGGCTATAAGGCACCTAAAATGGCAAAAACATGTCTGAAAATTGTTAATGTTGGTAAGTTTTTACCATCTTTAGGTGCTTTATAGGCTCCTTAGTGGCAAAATCACTTCACTTGTGGAGGAGGTCCTAAGCTTCAATTTGAGTGGTCTTACTTCAAAATCGAACAAGAATTGGCTTCAGAAATGAGGAAAGTGTGAGGTAGCCTCAGATTTTGACATGATCATGATAAATTTGATAACTTCTCCAAATCACTTTAAATCACTCATTTTGGGGTCCAGAGAATACTTTTCACAAAATTTCACTATTTTTGGAAAAAATAAGTCAAATCGACTAGTCAGACACAGCATTACAACTTTTGAACAAAAATATGTACAAGAAATTCACTTGGGCATCCCTTGGGCAAATATTTTCCTATCTCAGTGAAAATGTTCACTAAATTCACTGAATACACCCAGTACCAAGTGAAGGACACTTGACTCCAGTCATATTACAATAAATATGTCATGTATCAAAAAGTCTTAACAGCTTGACTATGGAAGTTCACAAAAAAACCTTAACACAATGAGGTTCACACATAATGAAGTCAATTTTGATGTCATACATGTTCATCATCAAAAATCCCCAAAATGTTTATGAAATGTTTTCAACCAATTTTGATGACTTTCATATGTCACACCAAAATTCACATCATTATGGGTGAAGCTCATTGTTCAATTTTTTTTTTTGTGAACCTCCTCCCTCATCCAGCTGTTTGACTTTTTGACATTTGACATCTTTTGGTCTTGGCAATAACTAGTAGTGTAATATTTTGAAGTTTAAAAAATTCAAGGATATACCAAAGACAAGGTTGTGGTGGGATGTAGCTGCAATCTTTTGGCTTTTCGAAATAAGCTGTGTTGGAGGATAACCCAATTGAATAAATTTTTGCAACAGGTTCCATTGCTACATTTGTGATTATAATCTAGTTATCTTTGTTGGCAGTAAAGGAAATGCTATATTTTGAGGCTGAAAAAAAAAAACAGGGAAAAGGTTGAAAACACAAGGAATTTTGTCTTGATCAGAGTGTCACCACCCTGTTCACCCTTTTTTATACTTATCAACTATGTCTTTGGATATGGAGTAAACATTTTTAACGTATTTCACGATTGTACTTTTTTAGGTGGTTTAAGTTTACACTTAAACCACCTTATAGGATCACAGATGGCAACTTCTTTTCGGCAATTTGGGACACTTCCTGTTGGAATTCATTTGTCAA
>JBCAUG010514639.1:0-15061 GCA_038406175.1 Haplosyllis leylae | reverse complement strand
GTTGTCAGAAAAGAGAAGTACTACCCAAAGAAGCAAAGTCCACTATACCCCAAATACCAGCAGAAGGTGCAGCCAATATTGTCTTAATGTGGTTTACGAACGTGTTACGTTTAAAAAGTTTTCAGGTTGAATTTATACCATACTCTCTGCGTTTTCGTTGTAGGCAGGGTGGTTCAGGAGTATTCCAAGTGATATCCCAATTGTCAGTATAACAAATACCACAAGTAAAAGTCTGTCTAGTACCATAGCAACTAGCATCCAGTCTGTTCTGCACTGTTGTTGGACTTGTGTTTCTTCGTGAATCTTCTTAAATTCTTTCATAGTCTGAAAGAAATTCCAACACTTTGGAGTTAATAAGTAATTATCAAATTTAAAAACAAAACAGATTTTTACTTCAATGCACAGCAACGAAATGTTCTGCTGAACACGCCCGGTAAAGAGACGATTTAGGTAAAACGTCAAGAGACATACTTGCAAGATACTTGTCAAGAGATAATCTGTGTAATTTTTCGGCTCTGATTCGAATGTGTTTGCAACGAAGTCACTGTTGTACAACTCATCAGCTTGAAAAGCATTGTTGGAGAATTCCTTGAGATCCACGTTTCCATTTTGGCTAATGTTGTTATTGTGATATGTCTAAAAGATAAAGTGTAGAAAAGTGGTTACCTTAATATCAGCATAAAAGAAGGATAGTTCTTTTTGTGTACAAGAAACCTATATTTTAGGCTGCATTGCCCAGTCTTACTGTTGCACTGAGTAAAATAGTCCTTAAATACTTTTTTTATTGAAAACATCCTTCAAAATTCGGGATCACAGTAGCAAAACTAATGCCCATTAACTTTGAATTTTCAGTTTTGGGTAACTGACATAAACCCAAAGAAATGTCAACTATTTCCATTGTCATTTAACTTCCCTTTGTCTGTAAAAACGTCTGCATTGATGAGAAACATTTTACAAGTGTTCATTTTTTTTCAAACATACCACTTTCTGACATTTCTTCTTCGTGTCTGCCCTGCTCTTCCCCTTGCTTACATTGCTGTCTACCTTGCTTTTAAGCAGAAGAACTGTAGCTAACCAATTTAGCATCAGCGTTCGAACCCACATTGGTACCTTGGTGCCGAAAACACCGCGGTGATGAATATTAAGAACAACAACCGTCAGAGCAGTTGAAACGGCCAGCAGGACGATTGTTGTGGCGAAGTACGCAGCTTAAATGAATAAAGTAACTCGTCATAGTAATCGGTGGCGTAACATTATTACTGGTTTCTCTGAATTTCAGTTTTAATGTAATCAAGGGCTTTTTTATTATCTGTAATTTCGAACTAATCGATTTCATACGTTAAAAACATTGATGTTTTGGGTCAATCGCCACAGACAAGAAATTTTCCATTCAGAACAACTCAATACATTGATCACATTACATACAAAGCAGCGCATCAAAAATCATATAAGGAAGGCACGACTAGTCAGACAGCAGTAGTCAACTGTAAGTTGAATAGTTGGCTATCAGACATAAAATATGTCAACTAAGCCCACCCGCCATTATTTCAAAATGCTTCCTCCCTATAGTATTTTTATGCAACTTATGAGAGTTTTTGTACAAGGCTAAGACTAAGTCAGTACCACAGCTACCACAGAGCTTCATTCGAGGTTTTCACAAACTCTCCAAATACAAGAATGTTAATATTGCCATTTGTGTTTTATCTGTGCCATTTGAAATTTACTGGACCATCAATGTATTCAACCTTGAAATGTAATACTTTGATACCGAGTCATATCAAATTTTGCAACAATATGATTAGAAAAAAGAAGGAAACAGCAAATGTATGCGAACACACAAATGGCAATATTGCCCCCATTGCCAATGTTGTGTATTTGTGAAAACCCTGACGACACATTTAATCCAAGTTTCTTCATTTTCTTTGCTCACTCTTTAAATAGCTACTGATAGAATTCTATTTTTAGTAATGTTTTTTTGATGCCGACTACCAGAATTGTAGTTGCCTGGTCGCTGCCCCATCCGACTAGTCGTAGTCGTTGGGCCTTCCATACAACTTTATACCAAAACAAAGTTGGATTTATTTTTTGTTTGTACAATCAACATATATCTGTGCTTCCTGTCCTTTTGCCTAATTGGAAATTATTGTAGTTTGCTTCCTTGTAAATGCTGTGATCAATTGTACAAGCGTTCTTGTTTTTCTTTTATGGGAAACTAAATACATTTAAAAATGTAAACATTTAAGAACGTTAGAACTTGAATTCGATTACCCATGAGAGGAATTGAGATGGATTGTGGAGGCATTGCTTCTGCAACCATCAGTAGGAACACTGTCAGAGCAAGCAGTACGGTGACTCCAAGTGACACTTTTTCTCCGGAATCAGGCGGAAGATAAAACACCAACACTGTAGTTGCAGTGATAAACACACACGGCAACACCAGATTAAATAGATAGTACAAAGGTTTCCTGGAAATAGTAAAGTAGCACTACAAAAATCAACGTATAACTTTATCGTGGGGAATCCAGGCTCGTTTGCACGTAGCGTCAAAGTTGTCGCTTTTTGTACCATTTAAAAATGTTTCTTGCAGTCAACGTTAAAAAGAACAAAGGTGGCCCTCACAAAAACGATGACGTTGACGGTAAGTGTAAACGAACCCTAAGGCGTAAAAGAGTAGTTTAAAAAAGAGTACAACAGATGTTTCATTGCACTATTTTCAAATGAAAAAGCATGAAGGAACTAATCCCACGATATAACAAGTACCTGTTGATGATCACATAAAATGTAACGTCGGGATATGGGATGCCAGAAGAGTATGTGGTCAGATTCCTTCTGACAGGAAATCCTACCAATTCCCATTCTCCACTCTGTATGAAGTTACTGGTGTCTCCTGATGTGGAACTGTTCATCACGTCAAGCTAAAATTGAAAATTGAAAATAAAATGAGGCATTCTTTCTACCATAAATTGATCGTGAAAAAATAATATAAGTCTATATATATACATTTATTCATCTGCACGGGTAACATGTCAATTTGAACTACAAGTCCTCACCTGCCTAATGCTGTACGTCCATGATCCAAATTTCAAGGGACAAATCTAAAACAGCCACAGAAAGACAAATATTTAGATATGGAAATTACGCCTATTACCGTAAGATGAACAGAAACAAATTGATCGAAATTTAAAATACTGGATTTCATTTTGATAAATGTATTTCACCTGTTGGTCCCAGGGAAAATATCGGACATCTAGGAGACAGGACGTTTTGAGAATTTTTGGTGCATTGAATCGCACTTCACCAGTGTTGAAGATCCTGGCAGGGAAATATTTCTCCGTTTCTTGATTAAACATTGACACACTGCAACACAATGAAGTTTTTACCATTGCAAATACTATTCAATCATGATATTTTTCGCCTTGGTAAACGAATTTTTTGATTTATCCACACAGCAACAAATTGCAAGTCCACATTTAAATTTCATGAAAGACACGCCACAGAGTATAACAATACAGACTTACCAGAGAGAGAATAAAGGGTATGGGAGACATTTTATTTACTAGAAATGACGCAAAATTGCTTGTTGTCCTTGTTCTTAAGCTTGAAACATCTAGTATTTACAGCACCATGATTGATGCATTTTACTGAGCAGCAGCACATTTTTTTCAAGGACGTTAAGATGAATTAATTGCATAAAATTAAGGCTCTGACAATGTGTAGGAGAGTCCAGTACACACGAACTGATATTTATTGACAAGGAATCTGGTGCACAAATACACCACTGACACTCACTAGAACACATTTAAAGTATTTCTATTGATGCATTAGTTCAGGAGTTGATGTTTTTCACACCAGTTTTAATGCCAATTGAATTATATTTGGTCATAGACTGATGGCTGGGGGTGTACTGGTTATTGAACTGAAAAAGTCAGTTATTGCAATCATAAATGTGTAACAGAAGCACTTTTCTGCAAAGGGGTAAGGGGTAAGCTCGCAAACTCCTTTGGATGTGATTGGAGGACAATGACACAAATTGCTAGAAATTGACAGAATGAGACACATATGTAAACTGTCAAACAGTATCTTTGCACCATAATATCTGAATTGAAATGAAATGCCACATACTCTTCATATAAAGTGACATCTGGTTTCCAGACGTCTTGCTGTTTCACTCTTATTTCTTCCAAACCACCATAATCTTCTTTATTCCATTGTAAGTGGTGGTCATTCCATTTCTATATTACAGTGTTTATCATATTACATTTCTTCTTGAAAGAAAAACACTCCAAATCAATTAATTTTGCGTGAACGTTTTACAACTGGTATTGTTACAGAAACGAGGTTACTTACCATACTCCACCAAACCTTCAAAGTTAGAATCTGATTAACTTCATCCTAGATTTAGAATAGTTTAATTGAGAACATGGATCTTCTTAAATGTTGCAAACAAACAAAGTACTTAGTATAATATTATTTGGAAAGAGAATATTAAATAAATTTTCTCCTGTCGGTCTTAAATTACAGTAAATATTCTGCAAGTACTTCTTATTAATGGTTGGGTGTCTGACAGATTTTATTTTATAAAAATAATTTAAAAGCTCAGAAATCTTACCAAGTCGATTAACTGATTGATGGACAAACTAATGTAAACTGTAAGAGAATCATTGATTGACTCCGTGGGTCTCACATTGACATCATACCGATTTGAAGATAGAAGTTTCTTGATCAACGTGAACTCTTCATTGGCTCCAGCAAAACCTACAAGGACAGAGAAATCTAATGAAATAAATTTAGGGAAGCTTAAAATACTAGATGTCTGATTATTCGACGGAGGTACCTTTCATTCAAATTGGTTTCGATGAAAATCAGCAATCTTTAGAAACATATATATCAACCATTGAAAAAGTACCAATCAAGGCAGCGAGATTTTCTTTCTCACGCAATTGTATTATGTTCTTTATTGAAATACACTTCTAGCATCATTCATTCCTGAAAGAGTCTCACATATTCTTGTCATTTCCAAACTAAGTATTGACACAAAGTCAGAAATAGACACAACAGTTTGAATAAAGCTGATGTAATCAAAAAACCATTAACTTTGTACTAACTTTTTGTACAGAGTAATGGACATGACATAGGCAGGACAAGAATCAAATTTTGTAATTAAATAATGATTTTGATGCATTTAACCCAAATGACTTGAGCGCCTTTCATTTATTTCAAAACAAGAATTGTAATTTAACTTTCGTTGTCACACAATCACCCCATCACAGTGCCAAATACGGATACTCACTTTGTAGACCCAGTGTTCAATAATAACCCGAAAACTACATCAGATCTATCATAAGAGTATTTCTGTGTTGCATTGGCCTCATTATATGAAATGTTTATGCTCTTATTCAAAGACAAGTATTTTAATTGAACTCCAAGGAAAAATGTCAAGGATCACTTGAATCTGTCCTGAAGAAGTACCAAATTTTTGCATTGCTTTTACGGCAACCGCAGAGGAGTTCAATTTGAACTCTGTTTGTGAACTTTGAAAACTTGAAAGCAAAAATTCTGGTAGAAGATCAGGTATCAAAAGTTAAAGAGGAACTTGAACACAACCTACAGCTTCTTATATTTATAAAATGAATTGTTTGTATCGAATACTGATATATTTCATCACATCGCAACACCTCCTGCAGAATATTTGTTTGTTAGAGTTCCCAGGTATTATTGACAGTCTGTGTAGGAGCAAAACGAAAATGTTCTCAAGCATGGACGACCATAACTTGTTACTTGGCATGTGAGTTTGACATGCAATACGCTTTTACACATTCTGCTTGATTCACATTTCCACCTTCTGGTAAAATATCGATTACTAATTTACATCAATAATTAATACCTTATGAATGGACTCTCTTGAATTATTACTACACTTAAATTGTATATATATGGAAAGTAGACTGACATTTTTTATTTTTTCATCGACCTTCTTGTGTTATTTGACTTTTACCATGCCTATTTAAAACCATCCAATCATAATTACATTACAATTAATTTGATTAATTATTTTAATTTCAGGTATGTGTAATTATTAAAGGTAATTTTCTTAGTTAATTGTGCTTGGTATCCGGCGATGGCTCGCATTATTTGAACAAATACTCCGACAAGTTGGATTTTCAGAATATAATATCATATTGTGATAACTGGGAACCTGCCGTAGTAAAGAATTAGACTTACCTGTTACAATATGAAGAAGGATGGAAAGATGATGTAATGCGAATGGTTTATTCATTTCTTCGTTTCTTTTGATTCTGAAAAACTAGAGGACGACTGCTTAGATTCTGTTAATGGAAATTTCCAACATAGAACCACTGTTTAATCCGACTGCTCGCAAACATGCAGCTCAGCTTGGGCGATGATGTGCGGTTCTTTCTTTCTTCAATTTTCATTTCTCTATTTTGGAAACAAGGTTGGTCGACCTTTGTGGCGAATTGACGAATATAGTACAAATGGTCGATATTAGTTAATAACAGCATCCTTGTGCATCTACAAACATCAAGCAATGACAAAACGGGGATTTTGCCGTATGTCGAGACTGAGTAAACGAAAAAGCTGTCCAGTCATTGATCGGTCTGATCGATCAGTTGAACTTTTGGAAATCGTCCGATTTTTTTTCAAAAAAAATATTTACAATAAAACGCATATTATAAACACATTCCTTTTTAAAGATTGGCGTTTTGAGAAATTTTTCAAAAGTCCTAAAATCAAAGATAATTCCGACTTTAAATAGAAGGATTATTTTGGCATAATAATTAACTAAACTTTACAAACCTTTAATGAGCTGCAAATATCTATCGAAATATTGTATCCAATTAATAGCTGCCTTTTTGTTGAAAGTGCGGGGTGCGAGAAGACTTCAGCTGCTGTGATTAACTCTGGTTCCATGTACAGCTTCCAACAAAGCTTGCACACTATTTTGGTCGATAAAAATTAGGAAAACAATTATGGAACTGTTCCCACCAGCTTACTGATCTCTAGATTTTGATGGAACAGAAACAGGTATTTTTGGTCATTTATCTTCGACCCACTGCAGTAAGGCATTCCCAGACACATCATTTTTTTTCCTTCCTTAATTTAGTCTTTTTGTGCACAATATAAAAGGATGAAACTTTCTCACATAACAAGAGGGAAACAACATATAATGCGAAATTAACACGAGTCAGTCATTTATTTTCCGCTTAGTTTGTGATTGGAAAATATTATTAAAGAAGAGGAACAAAGTATACGAAATACACTACTGTAGATATATTAACTTGCTGAAACATGAGTATTTTTAGATGCAAACATGTGAATTATTAAAATTCAATTTCTCAGAAAAATAACGAATAAACCGATGAACGGAATAGTGTTCAGCTGTATCTCTTTTTTTAATTTAAAATATTTGTATGTACATCTGGGAAACATATGGTTTTCTTCCTGTGGTATTATATATCAATAACGAATTATTTTTGTAACTCAAATACTGTCGTTCGCAGATGTTAATTCCGCCGATAACAAAAGGTACACGTACACCCTTGCGGACGAAAGCTCACTGAACAATGTTTTTGTATTAATTTGTGATTTTTCACAAGGAAAATAAAGGTATTTAGTTATAAATTTCAAAGCATATCTTTACGTTATGATATCTAAACATTTTATTCTTTTAAAATTCAGACGATTGTACAATTGGGAGAATTGCGGACATTTGACAATTACGACGAAAGATGATAGACAAAATTAAACTCCAACATTCTAAATTTAATAGTTTAAGAAAAAAATGTCATCTCATCTTAAAATCGTTACTTCACATTACTCCGCGTGTTTTGTCAGATTAACCATGACATATTTCTGTGACAATTTTAATAAACAGAGCAGTTTCATAAACACGACGACATACGAGAAATCAAATCTCTGTCTTAGCTTATTTCGCAATGAACCAAATAATGAAGCAAATTGATTAAACAACGTACAGTTTGCCAAAATTCAAATCTTTCAGAGTTTACCAGACCAAATTTCCAAATGTTAAATCAATCCATTCCTTAATTTCTGTAGTATTTTTCTTCAGATTGGTTGGAAACAGTATAAGTTCTTTGATAAATTATCACTAAGCCACACGGAATTCTATCCAGCTGAGATCCTCAGCCAAAATCTAATTAATCCATGACCATTGATCATCAAATTCACCAATTCGGCAATTTTGATAAGATTTAGGAAACACTCCACTAAGTTTGAACATTGATACCCACAAAGAAAACACTACAAAAATGTGTGAATGAAATCTTTCTTTGTATGTGAACCTTTTCTTCTTGTTCGATCTGACTTGTGAACAATTAGCTTTCAGAAACTGGAATCGTGTAGTTTGTATTGATGTTTTTAGGGGAGGTTTGTGGGTTCGTGGCAGTGCATTCCTTGTCTACTTCCTGGGAACTCAATTGTACAACTTAACCAAATCAATACGAATTCCATTGTTTCATAGAAAAGCAATTGAAACAATAAATGCTGTAAAAGAATAACAAACTTTAATCAGTAAATTATCTCGATTTCTGACAAGGTTTTCACAGACAACTATAGTTCATTAGAAAATTGCACAGAGGTTTTTAGTTTGCAATCCCAATTTGAACTATTTAAGTTTTTCCTAAATGACTTTCGCTGAGTTCAATGAATCGTGACAAGGTACAAAAATGGTGTGGTTACCAGGGATACTCCATGTCTGGTATTATATTCTCAGATGAAGTAGTAAAGATAAAATTTCTATTACTACCTCTGTATTGGTATCTGTTCAGTGTGGTGATTGGTGACAGACATATACCCAGAAGTAGAAAAGAAAATGTACTTTCCGTTATTATCACTGAGAATGTACCTGCTCCCAGATGGGTAGTGCCAGTAGTCATCATACCACTTTAATTTTGTAATGATTCACTGAATTCAATGAAATTCATTTTAGGTAAGCCCCAATGTCACACGCATTATTCATATATGGCGCGTAGACACCTGATGCAAAGCTAATAGAGTTTTACAGAAATTCCCCCTTTTCTAGTGACACATCAGTAGATGACGATACAAAGTTTCTTGCAAATTAAAATGTGAAATTCTATGCCATCAGTTTAATAATAATTTGTGGCATCTGGATGTTTGAATTATGAAAAACGACTGACATGTCGACCAATAAAATTATCTTCAAGTTGAATGTGAAATGGTAAAGCCTTCTAAAACATTTCACTAGAATACTGAGAAGACAGGGTAAAATGATAAAATCAGACAAAAGTCCGCTTTGGTAAATGAAGCGGGGGGCGTAGCGATAGATATATTACCCCGGTTAAAATCCAACAGTTGATTTCAAATATGAATTGGTTCACCGTAACACTTTCCTTTACATAGCTGAGAACTTTGTCACATAGTTTCCGATTAAGTAAAAAATGTAAATTGTTAAAAAGACGTCAACTATTGACAATTTGTTTACATATTTGATGATATTCGGATCATCTCAAGCTACAATGGCACCAACTGTGTGTAAAAACGATGTGATTGTATCTGAGATTTCTTTCGTGCTTAAGTAAACTTTAAAATTGCACTTAGTCTGATACCATTGTCTGAGTGTACTTTTGGTAAACGTAATGCCAAACATCTGCATTGCTCAATACCTCTTTGCAGTTGCTCAACAACATGCCTTGATGGAAGGCACTGATATAGAATGTAATGAAGGTGCTAGTGGTAGTCATACTTCCTACCAAACACCAGTGATAACTAGATACCTCGAAAATTAAGACAATCTGTACCTCTGGTTTTAGTAGGTTTGGGACCCACTCCATCATTAACTTAATTTGTCCTAATGGTCCAATCCTCACGCAACTAAATCATGGGCATTTGTTGTTGGTATCAGGATTCGCACGTGGAGAAAATAGCAATAATTATAAAATAAATGTTAATGTTACATCATGTTGATGATGATGGCAATACTACTAAAATCCCCACAGTTCTAAATTACTTAGTGCTTTACAATTGATAGCACTGCATCTTGGTTACTCTACAAAACTCTCAGGGTCAGTGTTGTACGCAGTATGATTGAGTAGAATTCCGAGCGAGACAAAAACTGTCAATGCAGTAAATATAATCAGCAGAAACCTGTCCAGAACCATGGCTACAAGCATCCAGTCTGTGTTGCACCCCTCCTCAGCCTTTTTATTTTCGTGATCACTTCGAAATTCGTCCATCATCTGCAATTACACCAGAACAATGATGTCATAAGTCTTTTTTCCATGGAAATCATGACTTACCAAAACATTTATTTAAAATTCATGTTTCTCCAAGTATCATTTCGAATTGGTGGGCCCAGACTGTTTTCAAATGTTCTCGTACCTATATTTTTGTGAATATTATTTATATGGCTCTGACAAAATTTCGGTGTCAAGTTACATTTTGCCCCAAAAAATAAACATTGTTGATCAACAGATCTCCGCATACCTTCAACATTTTTGACAGTGCATGGTCTGTGTATGTGGATGGAGAAAACGATTCTGTTACATTTGACAGCTTCGTTTTCTCAAATTCTGTGTAACGTTCTGGACTCGTCACAAAAGCTTTATTCACCGCCCCTCCGTTTTGTTGCTGCCAAAGACAAAAGAACAAATATCAAAGACAGGAGAGTTTCACTTGGATTCATTGAAACGTACTTGAGATGAGATTGAACCGACTCTAGGTCAGATTGTATGTCCTCATTTATACCTTTGCGTTGCAGGTAATATGCGCCAGATACACTTAGAACCGAAAAAGGAAAATTTTCAATTCTTACAAATTCATGTCCAAGGTGTTCAACTTTATTATGATGAGTCTGACGAGTGAGGTTGTGGTCCACTTTATTTTTCAATAACATGATTGAGGCCAACCAGTTGAGGACAACCTTCCGAATCCATGTCGGGACCTTATTACCAAATGCTCCTCTGTGGTGAATGTTGAGTATCACTACTGTCCACGCTGTAGACATTGCCAGGAGTATAATAGTGGCTCCGAAATATGACCCTAAAAAAGCGCCCATTAAAATGTTATGATGATCAAAAGAAGTATTTTCAGCCGGAACTTGCAAATGGATGTGACAATTCCATTCTGCACTAAAATCTACGGCATACAAACATAGTTAACTAAATAACAAACGAATCTTTGAAAATTTTGTTTATATTATGAGAGAAATTATCTTTATTTAAAGAAAAACTATAAAAGTGATTACTACTGAAAACTATGAAACATGTTTGCCTATCAATGAGTAATGAGTAATTTTGTTATGACTTATCATTTCAAAAATTTGAAAATGCTATGTTCAAAACTGTAGCCTTTCTAATCAATTCGAATCATGGTCACTGCAATTGTAACTTTTCAAGCACATCCCAGTTTTAATACAGTCAAATCTGTGAAGGAAATTACCAATTAAAGGTATGCTCTCTGACTGTGGGGGCATCGTTTCAGCCACGATGAGGAGAAACACAGTCAACGCCAGAAGCACAGTGACACCAAGAGATACTTTCTCTCCGGACTGGGGAGGCAGGTAAAACACCAACACTGTAGTTGCAGTGATAAACACAGCGGGCAAAACCAGATTAAACAGGTAGTACAAAGGTTTCCTGGAATAAAAGAAGGGAGGAAAACGGAAACAAATTGTTTGCTATCATTTAGACGTTCATTTTTAAACAAAGAGAGAGTGTATGGAGCCATTGATGTTTTGTTAGATACATCCATATTTGTGTTCATTTTCTTTGCGTGTTTACTTGGAAAAACCACTTTGTAACGACAGTTCACTCTTTTTATGGAAACAAAAATAAACCAAGTTATTTGTTCTAAGTTTACATTGGGAATTGATCAATCTTTCTATTTTAATGGATGATAAGTGAATCAATCACGGCTGGATATTGTTGATGACACAATAAATATTGCATAATTATTTCATACCTGCTAATAACCACCCAGAATGACACGTCAGGATAGAAAACACCATTGTAATCAACATTATGTCGCTTGTTGGGAAATCCTACTAGATCCCATTCTCCGCTCTTGACGAAGTATTTTATGTCTCCTTCCGTTGATGCGTTAACAACATCCAACTAAACATGAACAAGGGGTAAATACGGTACAAAACACTTCAATGAACTACTCAAATACTGCCTCAGTTTTTCAAAGAGACATTCCCAGTCGCGTCATTCTTGACAAGTTGTTTATTCCAGTGAGATCAATTAACCTGTACAAATTATTGAACGGCTACTCAGTTCAACCACTTACCATGTCACCAGAATATGTCCATGAGCCAAACTTCAAAAGACAAGCCTAAAATAGACTGCAAGAAATTTAGTGAGCTAAGATGGAGTTTTCATCGTCTAACATAGGAACTATTATTATTGAAATTAAAATGATAATGTGAGAAGAGTTTACTTTTATAATGTGCCATAGGTTTACTCATACATATATCACGAACGCATTATATTAATGTATAACTGGAAACCTGTTGGTCCCACGGGAAGTAAGTGACGTCTAATCTGCAGGTGGACACGAGTATAGCGGGTGCGTTCCACTGAACAGTCCCGTCGGACTGAATCCTGGCAGGGTAGTACTTCTCTATCTCAGAATTATGCGTAGCCACACTGAAAATAATTTACTCACCTGTTATCAAAATTGTATCATTCTATCAGCAATTTTAACAGCTATTCTTAACGAGATATTCTTGGATAATTACACCATAAATGGGGGTAGAATTTTTAAGGTTATAACAGAACGATTAGAGCTACGTTAAAACTTGAAACTCTGGGATGTGGGAAAGGAATGTGTTGTGACATAATTGTTAATACCATTAGACTTGAATGTTTAGCAAATGGATTTGAAAAATTGCAATTGGCATTCCACTGGAATTACACCAATTGACATTTCAGACTCGTGTTAATGCCTTTCAGACTGCGCAGGAATAAGTATTTATTGTTGGGAGAAAACAATCGCTAAATGTAATTTTTGAGCTTGTTCCATTCTGTGTGTTTAGTCATATTGAATTTACTCACAATCAATTGAGTTTACATTGCATGATAAAAATTTCCCTTCAGACGGAAATTCTGACTCAGTGCAGTATAGTTTAGTCTGTCATCTCGACCCCACGAGTCGAAAAGTGAACTCTTTGCTTAACGAAACACTGACCAGTTAGTCAATGAAAGTGGAGGAAAATAAACCAAACCGACAGCGTGTATGTCACGTACAGGAATTAAATAAAATTATGTGAAAATCACAGCATCCATTCACGCTGGCGTACTTCCCTGCACTTTGGTATGTTTCCTCATATGCCACATTGCAAAGAAAACAGCAAATAACATTCTTGTGTGTCTCACGGTATGTGGAATTTTCATTGCTGCTTTTAATAATTGAGGTCTAAAAGGTATACTTGTTGTTATTGAACTTTTTATCACGATATATTTGCAACAAAAACGACCATCATTAAGACAGCAAATTTTTTGAATAAATTACGGAATGCAGTGGCGGATCCAGGATTTCTCAGATGGGGCACCAACCCCAAAGGGGGGCATCAACCTACTATTTGACCAATTTTCCTGGAAAATGCATGAATATGAAGAATTTTGGTGGAGGAGGCGCGTGTCTCTGCGCCCCACGGATCCGCCAATGGAATATATGAAAGGAAGTAAGCCGTCGTGTAACAATGGAAAGGAAATTCGACGAGACAGCCTGGTACAACACGCACCATTCACTTACTCGTTGTACAGTGTGATGTCTGGCCTCCAAATGAGACTGGCCTTCACCCGGACAGCATCAGTCCCACCATATTCACTTTCGTTCCATGTCAAGTGGGTATCTACCCAGTTCTGCCACGGAAATAAAATTATTATTTATTTTCACTAATGCTTAATATTTTAAAAGTTTGAACAGTTTTGAATTGAAAGATTGAAATTAATTCTTATTTTTCTTTCACATGTAATTTCCTCAAAACTGATCCCATTGACGTTCCTATTGTCAACAAAAACTCATGATATAGAGGCAAAACATCTGTGGTATGCGGCAATAAATACATCTGCTTTGATCTCTCCATTTTTACGTGTCGAAAATTTCGTCATCATGTAAGGACTTTTGATTCACAACTGAATAACGTGACAATATGTTTGGTGGGAAGATTATGAAGTTAATTGGATAATACATGTGTTCTTTTCGAAAATTGAACTCACAAGTCGAAGCCAGACTTTGACCATCAGAACCTGGTTACTTTCATCCTAAAAAAAAATAAAAATAGTTATTATTAATTTATCTTCTAGTAGTGATATTGCGCGAAATGAGGGCGTCTTGCATTTAAGCTTCTTTGTATCCAAGAGACATCTGAAGCCAGTTGAAACGATCACGAAATTCAAGGAACTTCACTCGTGTCTTTCCGCAATTATACAAAGTTGGCAATGTTGCTAGATCTGACAGATCTGACATTTTTGTGTTTCAGTTTAAGTTTTATTTTCTTGTACTTATCTTGACGTATCAGTTCTCTTAATGCATAATAAATAATGAGAAGATTAAGTAACATTTGTCACCAGGATTCTGAGTTACTGTAATGAATTTAAAACAAAAGAAATAAAAGGAAAGAAGTAAGTAGTTGGCAGAAATGCCAACATTGCCAACTCATAGAAAGGTCTTTCAGTTGAAACTGCATTACTTGAAATTGCGTTGCAAACTAAAATGCATCCACATTTTTCGCAGTCTTCACATAGCATAAATTTCTAAAGAACGATATCTTTCAGACAACAATGGCTTATTCAGTCTAAACAAATAAAAAGAATTATTGCAATCCCATGATTTATCACTTTTCATATGTTCTGAATTGCTTTGCCATACATCAAGAATAGCTGTCATGTTCAGTTTTAACATATTTGCTCTCTCAGAAGTATGCATCTACATAAGTAAAAATGGCCCTGTGACGGGCTGAGGTGGTTTAAGTTGAATGCGTCAAAAAGATGTCAAATGTCAAAAAGTCAAACACCTAGACTATGGAGGAGGTTCACAAAAAAAATAAATTGACACA
>JBCAUG010514528.1:0-15062 GCA_038406175.1 Haplosyllis leylae | reverse complement strand
GCATGCAGTGCTGTTGCTCTGAATAAAGTGGTGGATCATGAGTGGGGTAAAGTGATCTATCTTTGACGAGAGTGACCATTACGGTGACCGTTACATTTCCTTTCTTTTCATGCGACATGCTCAGTCGTTTCCCAGTGGAGGGCCAATAGGAAGATGATCCGGGTAGTGTTTGCTGTTTTGGTTCTATCAACCTGGATACATGTTGAAGTTCTAAAAATATTGGACGTAGACGGTACATTTTGGCATCAATAACATGAAGAAAAACAGAGTTCACTTAAACGCAACAAAATTTCTGCTTGCGGAGGCGGGGCTGGTCCAGGATTTCCTGCAAATTAGTAATGCTAAGCTCGAATCAACGTAGCAAAGTACGTATCCTTTGAAATAAATTCAAGTCACTGTTTAGAATTCCAATAATTATGATTAACTAATTTGAATAACTGAGGGTTTGTAGTTACTGAAAATTCATATTTCGAGACCACCAACAATTATAAAAAAATATCAAGAAAGGGGACTGTCAGGAGTCATAGCGTTTGTTATGAAATAGAGAAATAACGATATGAGTGTATTATCACATTAGAAAGCTTTCTAATGTGATAATACAAGAATAGAATAGAAAATTGCGCAATAGTCGCAATATTCGAATTAAGTGGAACTTTGAATTAACCGTGTTCGAATTAGATGTGCGCGACCTGTAAAGCTGACAACACTTCATTTCTCGTAGTGCTGAAGTTGAGTAATTTTATTTATCTTTCTATGTCTTCAGCAAAATGTATTAATTTGTAAAAATATATGTAATCCAGGATGTTTTCCAGTTTCATATAGAGGAGATGATGGTACAGTGTACCTATATGACAAGCATCCATAATGATATGGTTTATATTCACAGTCTCAAAGGGACACCATGATACCAAACCTGGTAAACTTGCTCCATGTAGCCTAGAAAGAAGGGTTGGTCCTCTACTTGAAGAAACTGGACATACACTATGAAAGGCTATCATTCTTCAGTGTAATATATATATCAAAGACATTGTGTGCCAGACATTCAGAAGGCACCGGGGGGCGGGGGGGGGGCTATGTAGTTGTCACCACATGCTGACAACCAGGAACTTTAGAGATTTCTAGACTTGCTGACTGACACACATGACAAATTTCATCCCTCATTTGATTCACCATACACAGTCATTGAGAACCATATTGCAGAATAGCATAGAGTAGATCTAGGATGAGCAAGCAAATGCAGGCTTATAGAACATAATGGCATAGCTCATCATAGCCGTGGAGAAGTGCCTCCACACTATGACAGAAGAGTACAAGAGTACAAGCTGGTGCCTCTAAATCAGAGCTGGAAACATACATCATTCAAGGTAACCAGTTGATTGCTTTTGCCCATGAGAGCCTCACAGATACTGAGAGGTATAATGCTGACATGAAAAGAAACCTCTAAACAATCATATTTACCTGTAAGAGGTTTGATACCTACTTTCATGGCAGAACCTCCATTGTAGCAAATGACCACAAGCCACTTTAGATAATCCATCTGAAGAAAGTTACCAACACTGGAACAAGCAAACACGTACACAGAACTAGCAACAACTTCTGTATTTACTGAGTTTTGGTCCTAACTATGGTACTGGTCACCCACATTTTATTATGAATGGTTCTGCCTCAGCATGTTCCTTCAAATAAAAGTGTGTTTGTAAAGGCTAAATCAAAGTTTTGTACACTACTTCAAATTACATTTTAAGTGAATTATCACTTTTAAAAATGTACCACTTTGATCTCAAGGTTCTTTTTATGTTGTACTATTGTTGTTTTGTATTACACATAAAGAGCATAACCTTACAATTAAACATCTAAATACCTTTCTTGTCTTATTAGCAGATAATGCTGTCAACTTGAATTATTTAACAGGTTAAATATGAAGACTTTAATATGGTTAATGAAAACCCATGGTGTGAATAAGGCATATGGTGTGAACATGATTCAAGATACAACAGGTGGTGAGGACAACAAAACATAAGTCTCACGCTCCTTGTAATCCTTGTGCACCACCCTAGCGCTCAAAATTGTTTAGGATCCGCAAACATATTTGTTTGTAACTTGAATGGTCCAATTTTAAATCTACTTGCACTGTTGGAATCGTCTAATGGTGCTCTACACAACTATGACCTTCTCATAGACCCTCTTTTTCTGCTCTTGCACTCCTCTCTTGCATTACCCTCACACTCATATATTCACACAAAGTACTGTCTCATTTTTGTTGGTCTCATTTAACCACTAGTAAAAGTGTACAGTCTTGTTTGACCACCAGTAAAAGTTTGTGGGTAATAAATGTTTAAATCTATTTGTGATCAAAGTAGCACTATATTTGAGGTGATTATTCAATTAAAATGTAATTAAAGGTATTGCACCAAACTACAATTTGGCTTTCGTGCATACCAGAATATGGCCTGAAATAATTTGCAAAAACCTGGGAACACTTAAAGTAGGTGACAGCTTTGACTTCAGTGGTCTGAGATATTTACCAAGAAGGCAAGTAACAGAAAACAATGTGAGAAGTTAGTGAAATACTAAAAAATAAAACTTTTCCATGCAAAAAATAGACTGAAAAATATAAATCTATGCCTAAGATTGTTTGTTGTGGAATTCATTTTATGGTAAAACTGATTGTCAAAGCTGATTACAAAAACAACTTTAGTTTCCAAACCAGTTCCCATTCAAGTAAATCAAACATCTGTGATGGTGATAATCATTGAAAATTTTCATGTCCCAAAATCATCATATCAGATTCTCTCTAAACTGCGTGAAATGCGCAAAAATCACTTTGCAGTGGTCGCACATTCATTCAATCTCAATTATTAACAACGTCTACTGTGTAGGGTCCCTGAGAAGTATGATTAGTAATAACGTTGTTCATTATATAGCTGGGTGCGATCACAATGCTATTAGATAGGACGTTTCTAGTGAATAAAACTGTTTATTCACTTGCATACAAAGTGAATAAACACCTCTAGGTCACGTGACGCAGACCGGGGGGGTGCCAATTGGCTCAGACAGAAGACCATTGCTAGGCAACGTCATGGCCACCCGAACTTGAACAAACACGGCCGGGAAGGCCTGTCTGCTCCAGTCTGTAAAAAGGCAATTTCTGAGGAAACTAGTGGATGGATCTTTCTGAAATTTTTATGAGATATTCTACACTAATAAGTCTACTTGCAGTAAAAATTTCAGAAAGATCCATGCAGTACTCTTAGCCATATAATAAACCAAATATCCTGACTTTTACTTCAGTGAACAAACAGATTATTGACCTTCAGGTTGTATCGACTGTATATTCACCTCAGGCTATTGCCTTCGGTGAATATACAGATGATACAACCTTCAGGTCAATAATCTGTTTGTTCACCTCGAAAAGTCGGGATATTTGTAGTTTACCGATTGATGTCATGTTTATGCTTTTTAAATACACACAAAAATTTGAAATGTCTTATGTTTCACAAATTCCAAATGAAAGCAAAAGCGAAAGCAAAAGTTAATACACGTACTAAGTAAATCAGACTATCAGCATAAATACTAAGTGTCAAACGTTGCCTGAGACAAAAAGTAAGGAATACAACAAATAAGTGAACATGCAAAAAAAATAACTGAATGACTTTACAAGTGGGCATTGCAGATATTAAGCCCCTTAGAATAGTAATGACGCCATGGAAGATGTGACATAAAAGTGACAAAAATAGACATCACAAAGATGAATACTAATAAAAAGAGCTGTGTTTTGAAAATAAACAGATGACTCCTCAAAAGGAAGATTTGTCCGAATGCGTGGCAGATTTCGTCATTCATAATTTCTAGAACTAGACAGTTCATGACCAAAACAAACTCGTAAATGTGTAAAACACTTGAACTTGAAGAATTCAATGGCATAAACAAGTTACTGATAAATATCTGTGTACACAGAAATGTGTCAGGAATAAACCTGAAAATTGCGCGTACATCCCCTTCACCACATGACGCACCTTTAGCTTTAGCCAATCAAAAATATTTCCAAAATGTCTGAGTTATTTAGAGATTGATTAGATAAGGAGCAGATCCTGAATATAAGTATATCTCTTGAGACAGTTATCAGTTTATTAAAAAAAATACGAGGGGACAGTAGTTTGGCAACTATTAAAGACAAGAGCAAAAGTTGTTACAAAGTTGCAGTTATTTCAAGAAGTTTACTCACAAGCAGAGTCAATTGATCACAATGCAGAGCGGTTACATAATTCAAGGTCACCAAAGGTCACACATACCGTAAGTACTCATTGATTCATTGGCGGAACTGGGCGGCGTCCCCTCCCTAGATACCATAATTTTGTCAATTTCATGCGGATTTCGGAAAATTTTGTAAAAAGAAATATGATTTGTGACATTGACAAAAAGTTATACTTTTAATGCGGTAGGAATTAGTACATACTCTACCACCTTGCATTTATTTCTTTCTAACCAGTTCTTGACACCAATGAGTGATAGAATTTAATTTTTACTGGTTGTTGGCTTTGACATGGATGTATTCACTCCTACATAAATAATTCAAATATATGTATGTTCCTTGGTTTTAACTCCAACAAAATATTATATTAAAGTAATTTACGTAGGAACTTTACACTTATCTTTTTCAAGCGTGACCATTTACTGTTTGTTATCCTAAGAGTAATGACTGTTATCACGCCATATTTTGAGAGAGCTAGTGTATGCTCCTGTTCTAAAATATCTAATCACACATTGCCACTTTGATTGAAAGATCTTTCTCTGACTCTGAAGTGTATTTGTATTTGGATTCAAAATTGGTCAACTTTAAAGAAACAGTTAACAAACAGTTAAATTTAAAGTTTTTCCAAAAGTTATAAAAAAGTACTTCTAATTGAATAATGGACTTTACTTTTGCGAATACATCTAAACAAGGTTATTTTCTTCTTGTGAACATGACCTTATTTAGATCTCAAGGACTACCTCTCAAGATACACGAACAACTAACATGTAATTTGAGTCATGATACAAATCTCTTTATCACAAATTCGCTAAGATGAAACAGTAATTTGAAGTACTCTTTGTTGTGGTTGAGTACAAATCAACAAATGGTAGCTGCATGACAGTTCATAAAATCTGTTTTTGTCTTTTAGTTTATTTTAATACTAATATGGGCAAAAATTGGCAATTGTACAAACTTGAGCACTGCCAACTGTAAGAACAATTTACATTGATTTAATAAATGAACAGTGCGGAGCTTGACTCGATCACCATCACCCTTTTTGGTCAACAGGAAACAAATAGGTAAATAGAGATGTCCGTTTCCTTGTCTGGGTGTCCGGATAATATGGCTTCTCATACTACAGTTGATTTCAAAATGAAACATAAAAGCCTTAATCGTCCCAAGTTTTACCAGTGCATCCTTTAAAATTATTTTACATATTATTAGCTCTTTTTAAAATGTTAGAAAAAAATAAAAAAGATCTTGCATTGATATTTAAGTAGGCTTAAAGTAAGACAAGTACAGATGTGTGAAGCAGTAACTGAAATTTTCTTTGCATACATTTGTAAATTACGCTGTATGATATAAAAATACATTGGTGCTGTCATAAACACTGGTAACAATGATTTACATGATGAATTTATTGGTATAATTCAGGTACTAGCAATTTGACTTGAGTAGAGCGTACACAAATGCATAATATATTTATTAGTACCAGTACTGAAGCACGTTGTGAATTTTTATTCTTGTCACGTCAAGATCAGATCCATTAAATGTTTAAAATATCAAGGAGTGAACAATTTCACTAGGTGACTCGTCACCTCGCGTGAGTGAATCTCACCTCCCATACGTGAATCTCACCTCACATGACTGAATCTCACCTTGCATGACTGAATCTCACCTCGCATGACTGAATCTCACCTCGCATGACTGAATCTCACCTCACGCAAGATGAGATTTACACAAGATGAGATTTGTGCAAGATGAGATTTATGCAAGATGGAATTTACGCAAGATGAGATTTAGACAAGATGAGATTTATGCAAAATGAGATTTACGCAAGATGGGATTTATGCAAGATTAGATTTATGCCAGATGGGATTTACACAAGATGGGATTTATGCAAGATGGGATTTACACAAGATGGGACTTATGCAAGATGGGATTTATGCCACAAGATGGGATTTATGCAAGATGAGATTTATGCAAGATGGGATTTATGCAAGATGGGATTTACACAAGATGAGATTTACACAAGATGGGATTTACGCAAGATGGGATTTACACAAGATGGGATTTACGCAGGATGAGATTTATGCAAGATCTCATATGAATGTCCTCCCCACCCCTGCCCCCACCTTATGTATCTGAGGTTCAGTTCAATTCCACCTCACATGCTCCCCTCCATGTGAAAATAATATCTTTCATCTGGCGTGCAACTCATCTCACATGAATCTCACCTTGCGTGAGTGAATCTCACCTTGTGTGAGTGAATCTCACCTCGTGTGAGTGAATCTCACCTCATGAAAGATGAGATTTATGCAAGATAAGATTTACACAAGATGAGATTTTTGCAAGATGGGATTTACACAAGGTGCCTTTCAGCCAATATTTCTGATACATTTCAAAAGGCACCTTGCCTGCACGCAAGGTGTCTTTCAGCCACATTTCAAAAGGGACCTTGCATGCATGCAAGGTTCCTTTCAGCCAATATTTCTGATGCATTCAAAAGGCACCTTGTGTGCACCTCACATGAGGCAATATCACCTTGCATGAGTGAATCTCACCTCGCATGAGTGAATCTCACCTCATACAAGATGGGATTTATGCAAGATGAGATTTACACAAGATGGGATTTACACAAGATAAGATTTATGCAAGATGGGATTTACGCAAGATGGGATTTACACAAGATGAGATTTATGCAAGATGGGATTTATGCAAGGTGCCTTTCAGCCAATATTTCTGATACATTTCAAAAGGCATCTTGCATGTATGTAAGGTGTCTTTCAGCCAATATTTCTGATGCATTCAAAAGGCACCTTGCGTGCACCTCACGTGAGGCAATGTCACCTAGCATGAGTGAATCTCACCTCGCGTGAGTGAATCTCACCTCGTGTGAGTGAATCTCACCTCACATGGGTGAATTTGACCTCACATGAATCTCATCTCATGTGCAAACTTGTGCAAGTCTAAACTTAATTCATTACCAGACTTGTGCAAGTCTAAATTTAATTCATTACCAGACTTGTGCAAGTCTTAAGTTAATTCATTACACAAGATGAGATTTATGCAAGATGAGATTTATGCAAGATGAGATTTATGGAAGATGGGATTTACACAAGATGAGATTTACACAAGATGAGATTTACACAAGATGGGATTTATGCAAGATGGGATTTATGCAAGATGAGATTTATGCAAAATGGGATTTACACAAGATGGGATTTACATAAGATGGGATTTATGCAAGATGGGATTTACACAAGATGGATTTATGCAAGATGGGATTTACACAATATGATATTTATGCAAGATGGGATTTACACAAGATGAGATTTATGCAAGATGGGATTTATGCAAGATGAGATTTATGCCAGATGGGATTTATGCAAGATGAGATTTACACAAGATGGGATTTACACAAGATAAGATTTATGCAAGATGGGATTTATGCAAGATGGGATTTACACAAGATGAGATTTATGCAAGATGGGATTTATGCAAGATAAGATTTATGCAAGATGGGATTTATGCAAGGTGCCTTTCAGCCAATATTTCTGATGCATTCAAAAGGCAACTTGTGTGCACCTTGCATGAGGTAATATCACCTAACGTGAATCTCATCTAATTGAACCTTGCATGGATGCCTGTCTCTAAACTCACCTTGCATGCACCTCGCGTGCAAGTGTGGTAACTTTCTCTAAACTCACCTTTCATGCACCTGATATGCACGCATGGTAACTTTCTCTAAACTCACCTTGTGTGCACCTTGCATGCAGCTCATGTGCATGCATGGTGATTTTTTCTAAACTCACCTTGCATGCACCTCATGTGCACATGTGGTGACTTTCTCTAAACTCACCTTGCATGCACCTCATGTGCATACGTGGTGACTTTCTCTAAACTCATCTCATGTGCACCTTGCATGCACATGTGGTAACTTTCTCTAAACTCAACTCATGTGCACCTTGCATGTACATGTGGTAACTTTCTCTAAACTCACCTTGTGTGCACCTTGCATGCATGCATGGTGACTTTCTCTAAACTCACCTTGTGTGTACCTCATGTGCATGCGAGGTGACTTTGGTGCACTATATAAAGAAACAATTCTGAAAATATTCATCATTTCCAACTTGGGCATCATTGAAGTAACATCTCACTAAACCCAAAGTCACCTCATGTGGACACAAGGCATATGCAAGGTGAGTTTTGGGGTGTTATTTCAACTTTTCCCCTCTACCACCAAAGACACCTTGCATGCAAAGGCACCTTGTACCACACGAGATGCCTTTTGGGTTTAAAGCAGAGTTGTCCCCTCCACCCCGGGTACCTTTTGGTGCACTATATAAAGGAACAATTCTGAAAATATTCATCATTTCCAACTTGGACCTCATCAAAGTAACATCTCCCTGAAACCAAAGGCACCTCACGTGCACACGAGGTGTGCGAGAGGTGAATTTTGGGGTGTGGTTTAGACTTGTCCCCTCCACCACCAAAGTCACCTCACGTGCCCGCAAGGTGACTTTCGGAGTGCTATTTAGAGTAGTCCCCTCCACCCCCTAAGACACCTCATGTGCATGTGAGGTGACTTTGGTACACTATATAAAGGAACAATTCTGAAAATATTCATCATTTCCAACTTGGACCTCATCGAAGTAACATCTCACTGAGACCAAAGGCACCTCACATGCATGCGAGGTATGCACGAGGTGACTTTCAGGGTGCTATTTAGAGGTGTCCCCTCCACCACCAAAGGCACCTCGCGTGTGCGCTAGATGACTTTCAGGGTGCTATTTACAGGTGTCCCCTCCACCACCAAAGGCACCTCGCGTGCCAAAGCCACCTCACGTGCACGCGACATGCCTTTCAGGTTGAGGCCAAGATGCCCCCTCCACCATCAAAGACACCTCGTGTCAACACTCTCATGCTGCGGTAACATTCCTACCTCGCGTCACCTCGCGTGCTCCCTTCCACGCGAAAATTATTTCTTTCACCTCGCGTGCAAAAAATTCCCAAAAAAATCGTGCTGCAACCCCGATTCCATCAATAAGGTACCTCTACGAGTCACCAAAGAAATGTACCATAGTCGGGCCTTTTGAAGACACTCTGATTTCAACATTGGATCCCTACCTTGTTCAGTAATCGTACTCAGTCTAAACACTTTTCTTACAGCCAAATATCCATATTTACTCGTTTTCTTCCTTTATAACCTTTGTTTATGAACTATTTCACAAACACTAATCATTAATATAGCTCATCTCACGTTGATGTATGCCATTCACAGTAAATGTAAGGCCTTAGAAAAAGATCTAAACTTGCAGCAAATCACTTAAATTAATTATTCTATCAAGGCCTTACAGGCACTGCATGGCATAAACTCTCATGCTATACATTATTTATATTGTTAATTCGTGGCTCCTTAGAGTCACCTTAATAGTTGATAGGCTGTTTTTTGCCCCATAATTTTGGGCCCGTGGTGGGGACCTACGAAGGCCTTTTGTGGCTCTGTGAATACAGATGAGGAGGGGATTGTACTTGCAGGTGGTACACCCATAGTTCAAACTGCATGAGCACGAGGCCTCGCACCCAATGAGCCACCTGGTGAAACTTTCACTGCCTGATATTACTTCTTGTGGTTGTGTAATGTTTTAAAAAAAAATTGGAAGACATAGATCTAAATCCCTTTGGTGAGACCACTGGTACCCTTCAAACAAAGGGCGGATCTTGTATGCCTCATTGCCTTCATGTTAGGAATTCATCAGAGTGTGATATGTAACAATCTCTTGGAGACCAGCATGGCAGCCAAACCTGTTCATAACACTTAGCATTCAAGTATTGGTGACACTTGAACCTATGCCACAGTGTATGGCAGTCAAATGCTTACACCAACTGAGCTATTAGACATCCGCTGCATTAGAATGGATTAATTACATACCTTCCTTAATATCTTCAAATACTAGTGCAATTGAATCGTATAATTACACCAAAACATGGGCATCAATAACCAAATCAGATTTCAGATTTCAAAAAATTCTAAACCATAATGCGTTTCAAGACATTCTGAGAAACTTTTTACCCCTCCCTCAATTGGCAGTGGACTAAAGGCAAAAACTTCACTGAACAAAGTTAAATGAAGAATATGTCAGTCAATTTTAGCAGCAAAATGTTTTATCCTTGGGTTACTAATTTAGAACTGTAAGAATATCAGAGCCATTTGGTTTACCCAGAGTTTATTCTCTAATTACAAAGTGATGTTGCTCCTTTGCTGTCTAAGAGTAAATTGAAATCAATTGCAAACTCATTTGATAGCAAGCTTGTCACTGGCTGTTGTTAGTCATGTGATATAAAGTGCAAGTATACTTGGAACTATTGTGTGATTTTTTGGCGGGATGATACAATTTTGGTGTGAAATGCATTTGAACTGTATTAAGGCATATGGTTATCCATTCAGCATGGTTTTTAGGCACACAGAGATGAAAATAAAGCACCAATCACTGCATTTTCTGGTGAGTACTGGCCATAATAAAACCAAACTGATTTTCAGTAGATTTTATCACCACAAAATGGCTCTAGTTCTTAAATAATAGGGTTTGGGTGATTTTAGGCACTTTTACTTTCAGTCTATCTTATGCAATTTGAGGGTAAGTCACAGAATCAGGTGCGGCACAAAACAGTGTTGGCAAGCATTCATGTTACAATGCAAATACTTCTATTAATGTTAATGGAAGCAAGTCCAAATCATTACCAATGTAACTGTAAGGCCTCTGAGAAGCATAAGCGTCATCCCCAACACAAAGTGCCAGACCAATTGACCAGTTGTGGAACTACATCAGTGTACAAGCTGGCTGTCTAGGGTTTAAGTGAGTTCATGTGTGTATGCAAGTCTGTGTCCCCAACACAAAATGCCAGACCAATTGACCAGTTGTGGAACTACATCAGTGGTTACACATTATGTAAGGATAAAGTGTACAAGCTGGCTGTCTAGGGTTTAAGTGAGCTCATGTGTGTATGCAAGTCTGTGTCCCCAAAACAAGGTGCCGGACCAATTGACCAGTTGTGGGACTACATCAGCAGTCCATACTTGCATGTTTTACCAGGCATGCAAAAAGTCATCCCAAATCACAGACTTGCATACACATATGAACTCCAACCAGATAGATAGGTTGCAACTGCTGAGTGTCCTCTGTGTGCTCCAGATAAATAGTGAGGCAGAAACTTACAGTCACATATGGACTTTCTATGTATTTTTGTGGATTATTGAAGGAATAATTTACATGATTATGAAATAAATTATGTGATAATTGGAGGAACCATAGTAGATTCAAAAAGAATAGTTTTTAAGCCACAGTGAATGATTATATTTTTATGTTCAATTTTGAATCTGCTATGATTCCTGTAATTGTCACTCAATTTATTTCAAAATCATGTAAAAGTGTTCCTTCAATAATCCTTAAAAATATATAGTAAATCAATGAATGACTGCAACTTTCTACCTCACTATTTTATCTGGAACAACAGTGTGTGGAGGACACAAGGATAAAGTGTACAAGCTGGCTGTCTAGGGTTTAAGTGAGCTCATGTGTGTATGCAAGTCTGTGTCCCCAACACAAAGTGCCAGACCAATTGACCAGTTGTGGAACTACATCAGTGGTCCACACTTGCATGTTTTACCAGGCATGCAAAATGCATGACATGTCTGTGTTTGGAGACTAGTCTGCCAATGTAGAGAAGTCATAACACCTTAGCTTTCAACATTTCAGCCAAAATTTGGTGTCTAGAAATAGCACTACCACTACCATTTCTATGCATCGTTAGCTAACCATGGAGGACCTTGCAAAGTGGTTTAAGGAACCTTCATCGAGTCAGAGGTCTGGGTTGGCCCAGACCAAAGGGTTGGGTCAAGGTTGCCCAAGGTCTGTGTCAAAGACACAGACCGAGGGCAACTTTGACCCACCCCACAGTCTGGGTCCAACACAGATCAAGGACAAAGTGAATGTTCCTATTCTAACATGATTGGTATTTTAATGACTTTTTAAGTTGAAAACAATATGTCTGACTTTGGGTCAACCCAGGTACCTTCTTCTTAGTCTTGGCTCATTGCTGTGTCAGTATTTGATTTTTCGGTGAATTTAATTGTTTTTATTTTGAACTATTTCAGGAAAAAGAATATACATTATAAATATGTAATAAACATTTATTTAAGCTGACATATCACATATTTTAATGAATAAAAATAGAACTGTAGTAAATAGAAAAAATTTGAAATTATGGCCACTCCTTGGTAATGTGTAACAAAAACATTTAAATATCACTTTTTGTCAGTAAAACCAAATCAAAATTAATAGTTTATTGAATGTCAACACTTTTATGATAAATGTAATTTTGTTCCTTTACTGTGGCAAGGAAAATGTAAAGTTACAGTTGTTGAATGCGGCATTCTGAAACAGATTGGGTGCCTGCTGTACTTGGTTGGTGACAACACTCTGAACAGTACTTTTGACTGACACATCAATCTGATTTTCTGAATTATCTTTTGGTTCTTCATGTACAACAAGTTCCATGTTACTGTTATTATTATTGGAATTTTCATTCCAAATTTCAGGGGATTCTGGCTTTTTCTTCTTTGGGTCAGGGCGGGGTGGTGTCACGGTGCTCGATACTTGCATAGTTGAATAAGCCTTTGTTGTAATTTTCCTTGTCAGATAGGGTTGGGCCATCAATGTAATGCTTAAGGGAATCCAAATTCTTATGTTTTGTGACATGAGCTATTTGTTCCAAAGTGAAACCAGACTTTCTGAGACCAGTGGCAGTGGTCTTCCTAATTTGGTGATTGGTGTAAATTCAACTTAATTTTGCCTTTTCAGAGATTTCCTTCATTAAATTTCCAAGAGTGTTTTTGCCAACTGCTTCTCTTGTGTAGCCTTTTTTTCTTTATTTGGATGCTGAAAGGATGCATCCAACCCAGGATTGAGTAAGTCTATGTATCTCTTGTAAGATTCAACAGGACAGAGATCAGACCCAGGAATTGCTGTGATAACATGGTGATCATTGTGAAGAGCATTGAGGCTTGTGGACATGCTGTCTCCTTGATTTTTTTTGGTTTTCCCATTGAAAGTAATTTCAATAAATTCCTTTCCATCTGCTGCCTTGACAACAAAAGTTTTTGTTCAGGTTTCTTAGTCCTTCTTTTCCTCTTCTGCCCGTGTAGTACATTATGTCAAAAAAGACTGCAAGAGAATTTCTGTATCGAGTTGGTCACCAGCATTTTTTTTTAAGTAAACATTAAAAAGTTTGTCAACATCAATCCTATCCATTGGTGTTCTTGGTGAGGATGTGTCTAAGCCTTTTTCTTTGTTGTCTCAAAGTCTCCCAGTGAATACCAAGTTCGCTTGAGTGAAAACTCTATCATTCATAATGTCAAAAGTCTTCTTAAATGGTGGTGAATGAAGGTGTCTATTGAAACTGCTGCGGAGATTCACTAGTCCTGAGTGGCTGTATTCTTTGCCAGTTTTTGACAAACTGTCCCATAAAATTGTCGCAAAAGGTCAGCAAGCTCTTCTACAGGTAATTCCTCAAATTGTTGTCTCATCTTGTTTTTGCACAACCAGTCTAAGGTATTAAAAAGTGATGTAAAACAATTACAAAAAATTGGAAAAATTATCGCAGTTTAAGATCTAGTTTGGGGAAGATGCTCTGTGATTGGCTGAGGTGCACGTGGCTTGTTTGTTTACATTGTGTATTAGCCAATGAGTGACTTGGAAGGGCTGTGATGTCATTACAGTGTCTTTTTGGGTGATTTTTGTAATTGTAAAAATGCTTGAATTTGGATACTTATCAATATTTTCACAAGATAATATTACTGTGAGACACTTATATTTAATGTAACTTTCATTTGAGACCAAAATCGTTTGATTCCATAGTCTACAAACTCCAAACTGGGATATAGTGAAAAAGGTGTCTGCTGAAGTCACCTCATGAGTTACCGCTGTGTGCATAATTATCATGTTTTGTGCAATATTAAGGAAATAGCTTAATTTCTTTACCTCACATGACACACACAGCCTATTTTGTTTGGTAAATTGTATTTTCTGAGCTATTTCTTCCTGCAAGGCAATCCAGTTCTTCAGGAGTAATTGCTTTGTGCCTCTGGTTTGGTGGTACATTGAGTTCGGCAGTGGTAGGCACAAAATCTATCAATTCTCTTGAATTAACAGACTCCAGTGCTGTAACTACTTTACATATTTCTTCTTTCTCTTCTTCTGATATAGTCTCAGTCAAAATTTCTGCAGCAACAAGTATATCATTGTCCATAATGTCAAAAGAAACAATGTTTTCTGCCGCACCTGACACATTACCGGATGCCATTTTACCATTGCTATGGTGATACCAACAAAGACAACCCAGTCTTTGTTGGATCCAACAAAGACCAGGCAGTTTTTGTTGGCCCAGCCATCAGAATACTGTTGCTTCAGACAATAATTAAAGAAAAAGTTTGGTCTGAAGAATCAGAGAATGCACCGTCGTGTTAGAATACGTAACACCATAGGAAATCATGCGCATATATATATATGGGTCGTTCTCACGGAGGAGGTGATAACTTTTCGGCGGTGACGTGATTTTCACAAAAATTGACTTTTCTCTCTCTAAATCCTATTATTCAAGTAAATTTTTATCGCAAATTATTTCAATTAGTTGTTATTCCTATTTGCAATAAAATTTTCTAAGAAATTATTAGTTTCTTTGCTCTTTTTTACCTTTTTGTACAAAATTACAGTCACTGTCGGTCACTGTCAGTCACTGTTGCAAGTTTCAGTCACTGTCTCTGATC